>APFE030026273.1:8673-20712 GCA_000404065.3 Pinus taeda
TCCGAATGCCACTTTTCGACTGAGTCACCATGTGGGCAGTAGTAATGATACTACAGAACTGTCTTATTTCAGGTAACTTTGCGACTTAATTTTGATTGAAATTTGGCAAGATTTGTTTCTCAATTTTAAGTTTCAACGCTTGCAGATATTGAGTACTGTGGACTATCTTAAATGACAGATAAGTGAGTTGTTGTTAACTGTGGTAGCATTTCTGCACGTGGTAAATGGCCAACTCGGCAGATATAAAAGAGTTAGAGAATGGAGTTCGAGTTTCTTAATTAGATTGATAATCGGTTTTGCATGGTTATTGAATCTGTGTCTGCAAAAACGAAGTGACAAATTTTGTCAGACAAGGATAGAATCTAGAATATGTAAATGAAATAGCAGCTTGTAACTGTAATGAGTATTATAACTTGTAGCAATTATAACATAAAATATGACATTGTGAGACTGAAATTTTTGCATAATTAATGAGTATTCCAACATTTTGCAGAAAGTGTTTGAGTCAATTTTTATACTAATGCGATCTGTTTGATGGTCGTTTTTATTTGAAATCAGGGAAGATAAATGGAGGGTGTGTTCAGAGATTACAACATTCTTCTCGGGGTGGAGAAGGTTTAGAAGAAAAGAACAATGGGCCTGGTAGAAAAGAACAAGAAGATGAGAATCAGAGTATGGCTCAATTGCTGGTAAAGTTACCAAAAATTCTCTACTCTTTCTTTCAATGTTAAATTATGGTAAAGCCATTTAAATGTGTGTGCCAAGGTCATCAGTATACTTTCATGTAATGCAGAGGAAAGTGAAGAAATATTAAAGACAGACACAGACAAATTTGAGTCTCTTATCCATAGATTAAGATGATTCTATTCTAGATTTTAAGATGATTCTACTCTAGATTTTATTGCAGGACTAAAATCATCACCTGTGCAGGTTTGACCTCTCTGTCTGTAGAAGAGGAATAGTGTGATCCTGGACTGGAGAATATGCGTTCTGTAGTTGAACTAGCGTCTCCACCCACAGCAGATAGCGGCATTTCTTTCACGCATTCGATCAACTTGCAGGCATGGCAGACTCCCACGCAGGTCGGAAGCTTTCCCCTTATTCAAGCATTCAAGCTCTCCTCTTATCAAGATGCGATCACCGCCCCTATGCTCGATAGCACATATGCTCCACACCAGCTGCCAACTTCAACGATGGGCACCTCAACAACAACATGCATGCACACTTGCGAACTTGCTTTAGCTTATATCCATTATATCCATTATAGCATTAATTGTTGGGGAACTAATGCTATCGCAAAGATAGCATTAGTTCAGGGAGGCGACACTGTTTTAATTAACCCAACTGCTTTCCGAACAATTTCCTAACTTTTCAGATGGTATACCTCATACTGAGGCCAAATAAGATGAACGTTGCTTTGATTGGTTACAAGCATCAGCAAACATATTTTATGGCATCGGGTAATGTGACATATCACCAAACTTTGGTTTAAGTAAAAATAAATTTATCGATTCCTGTGTCGAACTAATGCAATCGGTAAAAACCAATTACTATAGTCCCTGCCAGGCCCGGAGGGCAGGGACTAATAAGGTATGAATGTTTTAATTACTGTAAAAGGTGTGGGTCTGACATATGTAAGATAGTTATGTAGATACATGAGTTATGAGTTAAGAGTTAGTGTTATAATAAAACTTGGTTGCTTGATGGACTTGGAATCGGCGTAATGTTAGTTATATAGATATATGAGTTAGTGTTATAATATAATTTGGTGGTTGGATAGACTTAGAATTGGGGTAGTCTAATTTATAAATAAAATAGTTTTTTCACGATTAATTTTTAGGTTAGTTTTAATCAAAATTTAATAGAGGTTTTTAAAAATTTGAGTTTAAATTGTTTAATGTGAATAATTCCAGTGTTCTATGGGTTTTTAAGAGTGCTAAATCCATTTATGCTTTTAAAAATGTATTTTAAACAACAACAAAAATCTTGAAATTGTATTATTTTGATAAATTCTTGTGAAAAAAGCTATTTCATCCATAAATTAAACTTAAAATCAAATAAAAAATTGATAGAAACTTAAATACATATATTAATGTCATATTTTAAATTATGACCATCCAACTCATTTTATATAATCATTACAACATGAAAAGTAATAAGTAATGGAAAATAGAAAGTGTGGTGAGTTATTAGTTGTTTTTTTTAATTCTAATTTCTCATAAATTCATGAGATGTGGGTTTTATTATTTTATTTTCTTAGGGTATAAATTTCACATCAATGAATTTTAATATTATATATAAGTATAATATTCAATTTTAATTTATTAATAAATATATTAATTAAATTAAAAAATATTTATTTTAATTTTAAAATATAACATATTAATATTTTATTTTAATGATAAGGATATATTTAATAAGCCATGGTAATGAATTAATGTGTTATTTTTTAATATTGATTCTTAAAATTTTCTTTTATGATGTAAGGCTTAGGTTTCCTCTTTCATAAATGTCTAGGAGCCAAAGAATCACATATGTATTGTCGGAAAATCCTTAAGTGCACCCATATCCTTAAATAAAAGAAGGGATAATGTTGAGATATTGTGTAGTAGTTCGAGGTGTTTTTCGTAGCCATATATTCTAAACAGATTACTTAGGGTACAATCACTATGTTTCCTCCCCTGACCATGTCAAGTGACTCAAGATCCATAAGTAGTGCTCAAAATATTTTAATGATGCATGTGACAAGGATGCCCTTAAAATGTCACTTATGTTAATTCGAGTTGTTGGTATAGGACCTTGATACTTAGAAGCAACCTTTATGCCCTAAGGCCCATGTTTCCTTCCCTTACCATGCTAAGGACTCTATTACCCACACTTAATGCTCATATCCTCTAAGGTCATTGATATCCCCAAGTGGAGATGAGGGTTATACATTGGGAAAAAGATTTACTCACAAAAGCGCATACAAACTTTTAAGATTGTGTGGACATTCTTTTCATTTGAATTTTTTTTAGGAGGGAGTGATAATTCTAGCATGCATGTTTGCTGATTTAGTTGCCTCAAATTTAGGTTTGGAGTGACAAACCTAGTTATTCGGGCTACAAATATGTTAGAACCTCCATTTTTCTAAATATCTCTCAATAACTCTATTTTTGACATTATTTTTGTATAGGCTACATAAATTTGTCATTGCAAAAGCCCCACACACACATATTGGAAGCTCAGATTTACCACAAGTCATGTTTGATTATAGATATTTTGGGTCACTAAGATGATATTTTTTATTCTATTCATTGATGATATATTCTAAGAATGAGGAGGGGCATACCAAACACTTAGCAACAATATTGAGATTTCTAAGAGAGCATCAGTTGTATTCCAAGCTTAGTAAATGTAGTTTCTTTTAGACAGAGGTATATTATTGGGGACATGTTGTCTCCAAGGAAACCATAACAGTGGATCTAGAAAAGATAGAAGCTATCATGGAATGGGTAGCTCCTAGGAATGTGGATGAGGTCAAATAATTCATGGGATTAGCAAGTTATTAAAAGAGGTTCATCGGGAACTTCTCATTGATTGCCTATCCTATTACATCATTGCTAAGGAAAGGAAAGAAATTTAAATGGACAAAGGAATGTGCAACAAGTTTTGAGCAGTTGAAGCATTTGTTGACAAATGCTCAAGATCTCAAGATTGTGGATCCAGATAAATAGTTTGCGGTGTATATAAATTCTTGAAAGAGAAGACTTGGTGGGGTTATGATCAAGTACAAGTAGTGTTCTATGAATCAAGGAAACTAACTGAGCACGAGCATAATTATTTGATGCATGATCTTGAGTTGGCACCGATCATTCATGCATTGAAGATGTGGAGACACTATCTTCTTGGAAAGAGGTTGATATTGATGAGTGATCACAGTGGATTGAGATACTTATTTGACCAACCTAATCTAAATTCTAGGAAAAATAGGTGGTTGGCCACGCTCAGTGAGTTTGCCTTCGAGATTAGGTACATTAAGGGTAAGGAGAATAGGGTTACAGATTCGATTAGAAGAAGAGTGTAGGTGAATCATATAGAAACTATGAGCTCTTATGGGACATATTTACAGGATCGGATCTCATATGTAGGATAATAGGATGGAAGGTATAAGGAGCTTATGCACAAGTTATAGCAGTAGGGTACACGTGATCATGATATGGATTATCATCTTACGATAGATGGTTTGGTGAGATGAGGGAAAAGATCTATGTGTTGGACAACATTAAGATCAAGACAATTATCTTGAGGGAATTTCATGTTAAGCCATATTTAGGTCATCTGGGCTATCAAAACAATCTAACAACTGTGCATAAGTTTTACTCTTGACCGAATATGAATAAAGAGTAGTTGATTTCGTCATTAGGTGTTTGGATTGTCAACAAGTAAAAGCGGAGTGTAAGCATCTAGGTGATCTACTACAGTTGATTTTGGTTCTAGAATGGAAATGGGAGGTTATTTACATGGACTTCATTACAGGTTTTCCTAGGACATCTAGACAACATGATTCTATCATGGTTGTGGTTGATAGGCTGACTAAGGTAGCTCATTTTATTCCAGTTAAGTCTACTTATTCAGCTAGTGAAGTAGCATGAGTATTCATAAGGGAGATAATGAAGTTGCATGGTGTTCCAAAAAATATTGTGTCAGAGAGAGATGCCAAGTTCACTTCTAGGTTTTGGAAGGAGTTATTTGTAGGTTTGGGTATAGAGTTGGCCTTTAGTATAAATTATCATACGCAGATAAATGGACAAATAGAGAGGTTCAACATGATTTTGGAGGACATGTTGAGGATGTATGTCATGCATCAGTAGAGGAGGTGGGAGGAGTATCTTCCACTAGTTGAGTTCACTTACAACAATGGGTACCATAAGTCACTAAGGATGAGTTTGTTTGAGGACCTTTATGGGCAGAGTTGTAAAAGCACTATTAGCTGGAGTGATCCAGTGAATAGGGTGTTGATAGGAACATACATGTTGGCAGAGATGGAATAAGAAATGCAAGTTATCAAGAAGAATCTAAAGGAAGCATAGGCCATATGAAAGAGTTATGCAAATCAACACATGATACTTAAGGAGTTTGAGGTTAGGGAACATGTGTACTTGTTCATCAAGCCCAAGAAGAGCTCCTTGAGGATTGGGTCATGTGCGAAGTTGGCACCTCGTTATTGCGAGCCTTTCAAGATCCTTGAGAGGATTGGACCAGTGGCCTGCAGACTTGCACTGCCTCCGATAATGAAAGTCCATGATTTTTTCCATGTTTCATTACTTAAAAGATATGTGAAATGTGTTGATCATGCAATTGATTAGTCTGTATTGCGGGTGGAGCTAGAAGGAGAATTCCAACCAGAACCTCAGTGCATTTTGTAGTGGAAATAACTCATGCTCCGCCATTGATAAATCGAGCAAGCTAAAGTGTAGTGGAAGCATTTTGTTCCCGATGAAGCTACATGGGAGATGAATGATCATACGTGGGCTATGTATCCTTCATCGTTTTTAGGTTGAGGAAAATGATTTTTGGTATATGTACATATGTATGTATGGTTGTTATTGTAAATACCGCAATGAGTTGTGTTATAAAGCTCCAATAAGTGGTATGGTTGTCATGTTGGTTTTTATTTTCACCACGTTGATCATTGGAAATACTGCATCGATCTAAGTGATAAAGATCCATGGGCATTGTGTTTTTATTTTTAGCGGTCTTGTTGGTTGTAGGCATCATAGCCCTGAGTTAAAAGTTAATAAAGGAAAAAAAAGATGAAGTTCATGGGACATGTATTCCAAGATGAATGTTGGGAAAAACATCGTAGTGGTTGTTCATTTGGTTTATTATGGCTAAGGAAATTGGCAAAGGCAATGAAAAAGGATTTGAAAAGGAAAATAGGAATTAATTAGAATTTTATTTATGAAACTAAAGGGAAATAGGAGAAAAGGAAGGTGAAAGGTTGCAGGTTGCATGTGAGGAGGAAATTGAAGGAAAATAGAGGAAAAATGAAGAAATTGGAGGCATCAATAATAAAAAAGCTTCCGAGGACTAGTTCACAAATTTTGTTGGTTTATCTTTTGTTAGTTCAGTTTTGTATCTCTCTCTTTGTTCTCTCTCTCTCTCTCTCTCTCTCTCTTGCACTTAGAGCATTCTTGGAGCATTCTAGCATTAGAGAAAGGAAGACGAAGGAAGGACAAGAAAGTAAAGGGAAGCAAGGATCAAGCAAGGAAGAGTTGGATCAAACAACTACAGTGGGATTACTTGTAGGTATCAAGTTTCATGTATGATTTATTTACTAGTTTTGGAATGAATGGTACATGCATGTGTGTATTTGGCTCTCTTGTTGTCATTGGAATGATTTTTTCCGGGTGTGACATTGTTTTCAACTTTTCCTTGCCATTTTCAAATAGCCATGGTGTGATGGGGTTATTTCATGTGGTTGAGTTTTGGATTGTCAAATGGTTTTGGAACCAGGTGAGGTGGTCTCAAGAAAATTCCCAAGGGCCTAATGATCCTTTGACTGGTAATCGTAGGATTGCGGTAAACCCTGAGGGTGGAGACAAGAAAATTCCTCATGTTATTAGTGATGAAATTTGGAGGCATTCAACCTTGTTTAGGGCCTAGTGATCCCTTGACTGGTAATGGTAGGATTACAATAAATCCTAGTAGTGTATATTTGTTGTTTGGGCCTAGGAATCCCTTAACCAATAATGGTAGGATTACGGTAAAGCTTGGTTGTATAGGTGAGGGATTCAGGCCTTGGAGTCCCTTGAGCGGTTTTGGGGGTTTGTGGTAGAGCCTAAGGAAGCCTTGGTTGTTTTGTTGTGAGTCCCACATTCATGGTTGGAATATGAAACGAGGGCAATTGATTGAAGGAAATATTTGGTTCAACCCAATCTATGGTTGGGTGTTACGTGGAAGTCCCTAACTTGGTTGGCTATTGCATATGTTAATAAGAGCTCTTTTCCTCTTGTATTTTATGAGTAAATGTACTTGTTATGATGTGGCTATGATGGTTGTTCTATCATTGTCATTATTTTAGTTATATGTTGGTTATAAGCATGGTTCCATGGTAGATTCTAGTTATGGCTCTAAACATGTTTTGATTGGTAAATGAATGGTTATTGAATGCATTACCTAATAGATGTTATTGCAGCTATTATGAGAGGGAATCAAACCTTATTGATGATTATTAGATAATTATGAGAACCCTATGTTTAGATAATATGCATTTATGACCTATAGATTACATATTCACAATGTGTTTGACAAAATGTTTGTCATGGCTAGGCTTGGTTAGGTCAAGTTATTCTCTAAGTTTTTTGTTAATGGAGTTTTTCTAGTATCATTTATAATTTCTGAAAGTCTCATTGAGTTATGGGAAGTGGTTGAGATTCAGGCCCTGAAAATGTGGTTTAGATTTTAGGGTCACAGGCTTAGAACTGGGAAATATAGAATACAATTGTTGGGAGGCAGGGTTGTCAGAGAAATTGGAGGGTTACAATCAATGGCTTTCCTTTTCATCAAAGCGACTGGAGCTGCACATCATAGAAAAATAAAGTTAAGTCACGGTTTGGGCACTTGGAGTTGTTGTTTAGCTCCTTGGGGTCTTGTAGCACATGAGGGAAGTCAATAAAGTTTGAGATTGTCGATTCCACTTCCTTTACTGTACTTAGGGAGTTTAATCATGTCATAGTATACCTCATCTCATGTTTATCATGGCATCCCGGTGAAAGTGGCTAAATGTGGGAGGGGTGGTTACATAAGTATTGAACGTGTGAATAAAATTATTTGAGACAATATTGATCACAACATAAGCATGTTGGACCAAAATTGTATAATGCACAGGAATAACCAAATGTGGAATATGAATATGGGATATGTGGCACATGGGATGTCGAAGATGTACACAACACTGGACAACTAACAGAAAGAACATCAAGCTTCCATAATTGAGATGGAAGGTAAGGTTTGCGATCAAATTATTTCTATTTTAATTGACCTTGGTCTAATTATAGATATGTAATCCCAATGCTTGAGGAACAATTCCAAATTAATCGAGAACCACATGAGGAATATTGGCTAGTTCAATTAGCCATGGGAATAAATAAGAGGGTCGAGTATTGGTTGAAGGCTTTCCAAATTGAATTAAATGGGATGCTAACGGTGACAATCCTCAATGTACTACCATTGGGTGTGTGCAACATGTTGTTGGGCATGGATTAGTTGTATGCACGTAAGACCAAAGGTGACTTTTTTGAGAAAGAAATTGAGTTCTTGGATGAGCATGGAGAAAGAAGGATATTGGAAGGGAAGTGAAAGCCTACTTTAGTAACATTGATGACGACAGTGCAGGCTAAGTGCAGTCGCCGAAAGGGGCGTCATTTATTTGTTGTGCACATTTATAGCAAAGAAAAAGCCAATAACAACAATGAATACGAGGAAAGTGAATTGTTGAGGTGATATACAGTGTTGTAGTAGTGTGAAAATGTATTTCCAAAAGAATTTTCGGGATTACCTCCTTACAAAGAGGTATGCTTCTCCATCAAATTGATACTTGGAGTAGCACCAATGTATAAGGAACCATATAGGATGAGTATGGCTAAGCTGATCAAGTTTAAATTACAGCTGAAGGAGATGCTTGATAAGGGATAAATAAGACCAAGTGTGTCCTCATGGGGAGCACCAATCATGTTTGTAAAGAATAAGGATGGTACACTTAGGTTGTGCATTGATTATAAACAATTGAATAAGGTGACCACAAAGAACATGTACTCATTTCCATGGATTAATGATCTATTTGACCAGCTGAGAGGAGAAATAGTCTTCTCCAAGATTGATTTGAGGTTTGGTTATAATCAGGTTCGAACAAAGATGAGGACATCCATAAGATAGCCTTTAGAATGATGTATGGGCATTATGAATTTTTGGTAGTGCCCTTTGGACTTACAAATGCACTTGCAACCTTTATGTTCCTTATGAAAAACATATTGCACCCTTATTTGGATAAGTTTGTCATAGTCTTCGTGTATGACTTTTGGCCTATTCAAGGACCAAGGAGGAGCACGAAGAGCATTTGGAAACAATATTGCAATTAAAAAGATAGCATCAGATGTATGTAAAGTTTAGTAAATGCAATTTCTTTCAGTCATAGATTCATCACTTGGGACACATTGTCTCAAGAGGGGGAGTAATAGTTCACCCAAAGAAAGTTAAGGTTATCATGGAATGAACAACACCTAAAAATGTGGCTAAAGTTAGGTCTTTCATGGGGTTGGCAGGATATTATAGGAGGTTTATTAAAATTTTCTCTAGGATTGGTTGTCCAATTACGACTCTACAAAAGAAAAGGAAGAGATTTGAATAGACAGTTGATTGTACAAGAAGCTATGATCAATTGAAATAGTTGTTGACCAATGCACCAATATTAAGGATAGTAGATCCTAAAAAGGAATTAATTGTGTGCATGGATGCATACAAGGGATTGAGTGGAGTATTGATGCGGGAGGGTCAACTAGTGTGCTATAAGACCTGAAAGCTAATTGAGCATGAAAAGGATTATGTAACCCATGATTTGGAATTGATTGTCATCATCCATGTGCTAAATATGTGGAGACACTACCTTCTTGGTAGAAGTTTTACCCTAATGGCTAATGATGGAGGGTTGAAGTATTTACTTGAATAGCCAAAGTTAAATATAAGGAAAGCCTAATGGCTAACCATGCTTTGTGAATTTTATTTTGAAATGAAATATATAAAAGGCAAGGAGAACAGAGTAGTGGATTAACTCAACAAGAGGGTGCAGTTAAATCATTTAGTATCCATAAGTTCTTGTGGAATTGACCTAATAGAGTGGGTCAAACCTGCATGGAAACATGATGAAAAGTATCATTAGATAAATGAAATGTTACAACAAGATGACGAGGGTGGAAAAGATGAGGAATATTAGCTCACAGATAATGGTCTAATTAGATTCAAGAACATAATCTATGTGCCAAACAATGAAAAATTGAAGAGGTTCATAATGAAGGAGTTCCATACGAAGTAGTATTCTAGCCACTTGAGATACCAAAAAAATCTCATGGACATCAAAAAGTTTTATATTGGCCTAATATGAAAAATAAAGTCGCTGATTTTGTTGCTAAATGCATGGAATGCCAACAGGTGAAGTCTGAATGTAAACACCCAGTAGGTTTATTGGATCTTATTCCCATTTCAAAATGGAATGGGAAGTGATCTCCATGGATTCCATTACCAATTTTCTAAGAACCTCCAAATAGAATGACACCATTATGGTGTTCATTGACATGTTGAGCAAAGGGGCTCATTTTGTAGTAGTCAAATCCACTAATTCAACTAGTGAGGTGGCTCAAATATTCGTGAAGGAGATTGTGAGGCTACATGGAGTTCCCAAGAATATAATTTTAGGTAGATATGCCAAGTTCACCTCAAGATTTTAGAAAGAGATATTTGGAGGCTTGGGGACATAATTAGCCTTTAGTACAACTTATCATCCATAGATGGATAAACAAACAAAGAGGAAAAATAGAATCCTTGAAGACATGATGAGGATGTATGTGAAGCACCAACCAAAGAAGTGGGAAGAGTACCTTCCACTTATAGAGTTTGCATACAACAATGGATACCAAGAGTCTCTAAAGATGAGCCCGTTTGGGGAGCTTTATGGAAGGATTTACAATACTCCTATCAGCTGGAATGATCCAGTGAACAAGGTCTTTATTGGTCCTGATATGTTAAAAGAAATGGAGTAGAAAATGCAGATCATCAAACAAAATTTAAAGCTGGCACAATATAGAAAGAAAATCTATGCGGATCAAAATAGGGTGCATATAAAATTTTGAGTTGGGGAACATGTTTACTTGAGGATCAAACACAAGAATAATTCCTTGAAAAGTAGGTCATGTGCCAAATCGGCACCATAGTTCACTTGGCCTTTCAAAATACTTAAAAGGATAGGCCCATTGGCCTATAGATTAGCCTTACCACTATTGGTGAAAGTCCATGATATTTTCCATGTTTCATTTCTTAAAAGATATGTACATGACACTAATGATGTTATTGATTGGACTGTGTTACAGGTGGAAACAGAGGAAGAGTTCTAGTTGAAACCTATGTGCATCCTAGAAGGGAGGAAGTTCACACTCCAAAATCAAGCAATAGAGTAAGTCAAAGTGCGGTGGAAATACTTTGGGCCCGAGGAAGCCATGTGGGAAATGGATGACCAATTGAGGGAAAAATATCCTTTCTTATTTTCTGAGTAAAACAAATGTAAATACATTTTAAATGTTGTACATAGTTGTGGATATAAATCTCCCTAAACAACAATACTTGGTCTAAATCATGCTTGTTATATATGGATATTGAACATTGAGGATGGTGTTCCTCCCAAGGGGGAGGGGACTGTGATATCCCCGAGTAAATATTTTTCTCATTGTAAATAATTGTAATTATGTTAATTGGTTGAGAAATGGACACAACTTTCGTTGCTATAGGTAGGAGATTGCTTAAGGGAATGGGTGTTTTAAATGATAGGCATGGGTTGGTTGAAGTGGTCTTAAATGGGTTGATTGTTGATCCAGGTGGATATTGGTGGCCACCTGCCAAGTCCACATGGACCCCCACCATTGTCTTTCTCAGCATTTTCAGTTTCCTTAATTGTAGCACAACTTACTATTTTTAGCAGTTTTTCGGGTCCTGAACTTCCGGAGCCGTTTTGAGGCCCTAAACGACGTTTTTTGGGGTTCCAGGGGCAACACGGGTCCATGGAACATGGACCTGTGTTGCCGTTCCAACAATGATAGTGCTTGAATAGATCTTTCTAATGAGCTATTGTACGCGTCAAACGGAGATCATATGCTAAAGTTACGACCCCGGGAAGTTGATGTACCAACTTACCCTCAAACGGGGCCAACAATTTGGCGTTTCATCTTCTAGGGATAGGTTTTGGAATGTGAAGGGTTTTCCATTGTTTCTCAACAATAAATAGGCCTTCGA
>APFE030026275.1:0-18354 GCA_000404065.3 Pinus taeda
AGGAGGTTCCCCAACCAACCAAGAGTATGCTTATTTACCTACATGCTCAACCACCTTTTAGTACATTCCAGTTTGACCACTACTTCCATTTTGAGATCCTGCTTTGACACAATATCTCCCCCACCCCCACCCTCACCCTCACCCTCATATGAGGGTGGGGGTGGGGGGAGATATTGTGTATCATGAGTGTGAGTTTAAATAAGAACAATAGATTAAATAATAACAATGGACAAAACTATCTCAAACGAGAATGTCCCCCAAGCTACCAAAATCAAATAAAGAGTTAACACCATAATAACAAACAAATGTCAGTTATGTATGACATGAATACATTATTCATGTTACTTTACATATCTAAAGAGTTATTTAGTTCATTTTGTAAATAATAAATAATATTGGAATATAAATTTGTGCCTAACATTTAATAATGATAATAGTCTCTATGTTTATTAACTAGTTGGAAATTCACACTATCTCACTTTAATGAGTATTATCTAAAGGTAAATTAAGATTATTTTTTTTTAAATAAGCATTGCTTGAGGATTGATGTCATCACCATACACAATCTATTATATGAAACTACACATAATTAGTTATTTACAAATTTCTCAACATAAATTCCATTATTCAACTCACTTTTGAAAATGGGTAATCTTTTAAGTTTTAACATTTTGAAAGATTTATTTTATGTATTAATTGGTATTTATTTGAATTTAAAAGGCTTTAAGGTCAACTTAAAGAGGGATAACTAAAAAATAATTTTATTTATCTCGTTCATTCCAATGCACATTTCTCTATTTCATGGTGATTTTAATCTAGGAAATTTTAGTCATCTCATTTTCCTCCTTGTTATGGAAACCAACTAATACCACTTATTTTTGAAGATTTATTTAACTAATATTCTCTTCTAGGTTTGAGGTGTTGTCTATCCTTTCTAGGACATATATGGTTAACATTTCTTTCTTATTCTTATTACGATAATTTTTGGGGAAATTTCAAAAAAGCTTCCTCAATGTGTTCATTTTGATCACAATAATTACATTTCTTAGCGAAAGGAGTTCCTTCCTATGTGACTTACTCAATCTTCTTCTCACTCCACTTCTTCTTATCTTCTTTTCTTTTGTTTCTCTTGTGCTTATGTTTTATCATGCATGCTTCCTCGCTACTTCTATTTATCTCCATAAATGTATTTTTCTTGAATGTTAGCCTTATTAATAATCTTTGGTATGAACAAAATCAATTGATTTCAAATTTTAGGTAGCAATTCCCCCAACTAATTTTAAACATTTTCGTACTTCTTAGAGATACTCCTACATGAATTATTTATTTCTTGAACTCTGTGGTGAACTCGTTTACTAACTATCCTTGCCTCTAGTTGAGGTCATTCCATACTATCTGTTAGTTTTCCTCATATCCAACTAGTTATAATTGGTCTTTGATCAATTCCTTGAAAACTTCCTAATTATTTACCAATGATTCATTTTCTAGTATTATGCATATTCCACAACTTTCCCCTTGTCCCAAAGCATGACCTTTTCCCTTCCATTGAGTGAATTCAATCGTTTGTTCTCTACTTACTTCATGCACATTGAAGTATGCATCTATCTATTATAGTCATTAGTTATTCTGGTGCATCAACTTCCCCAACATAAGGCTCGATATCCATGTTTCTCTCCACATGGAAAGGTATATGTTTCTTACTATTGCTAGATTCTCCCATCACTTGTCCAACCTTGCATTCTTCACCTAGCATCATTTCTTCCTTCTTGAGTTTTCACTAATGTCTTCTATAGATGGTGTTTTCCTATATTTTTCCACCAATATTTATGGCACCATTGATGTAAATATGGCTAGAATTTTCCCAAGTCAATCTAACATGACCCTCAGATCTTCATCCTCATCTCCTCCTTGGTGTTTCCCTACCATTCTTGGTGATCTAATTTAATTCATTCTTGGCAAGAAATATTGTCCACTTCTTCTATGGTGACAACAAGTACTTACCATGAAAGTACCAATAGGGTAGCTAAAACTTAGGATTTGAAAACATTTTATATATAAATGATAGGCCTATCTTACTAATGTGGATTCTTTTCAATTATATTTTGTATAAATTGGACTCACTTCTTCTTTGACAACATCCATAGCTAACAAAATTTGTAGCAACTTCTATAGTAGTACACTTTCTGAAAATAGTTATCATACATAGTTAGATAAGTAAAGACACCAAATTATAAGGAAACAACTTGAAAAGTAAAAACATCAACTACTTAGTGAAATCAACACTCCTAGATTCATTTTTGAGTTTTCCAGTCATAAGATAACACTATGACCCGCATCCAATTCCAAAACAATAAGTACATATTTTATATACATATTTTGTGGCTCAATATTGAGGATAGACACCCAAAGAATTAACTAAGTCACTCAACCAGGGCAAAGAACACCCAATATGAATTTATATGCTCGACACTCGAGAAAAAATCATAATGAAAAATTTATACACTTAACAATGGAGAGAAATGGCCAAGGATCAAATTAGATGCTCAACAATGGAGAAAATCATCCAGGGATGATTTTAGACACTAATCGATAGATAAAATAAGTTTAGTGAAGATTTTTTAAACCAGATGATGGAGGAAAATGCCCAATGACTAATTTAGACACCTAACAATGAAGAAAAACACTCCAAGGGTGATAATAGTGATTTACAAGAGAAAGAAAATCTCCAGTAGCCTTGAAAATCCAATTTATGAACTACCTGCAGTTCAAAAACCACTTTTAAATGTGAACCATTTATTTCTCATCTTAAATTTTGCTCAATCACTGAGGAAAGTGAGTTTTTTAGGGTAGAAATCTCCATTAAACCATTTTACCATGAAAAAAATTATCCCTTGTAATGGAAATGTTAAGCATTGATCTCATTAATTACACAACAAAGGTTTACAATATATAGAGAAACCATTTCAATGCCACCAATAACTATAATAAAAAACAAATATAAGTTAATCCACTAAATTACTCAAAGAATAGAAGAAAATAATGCACATTGAGATACGATTTACACTATAAACCCAAATGTGAAACCCAACATTCAATTGGATTCATCTAGGATTTTTACTATACATCAATGGGAAAGATACAATTTCTCTTGTTGAGCTTTATACGCCCCCAAAATATAGGCAGCATTTAGCTTATTTCTCATCCAAGAAGCCTTCCTCTCAAATATCTAGTATATATGAGGTGCACTCAGCTAGGGGATAACTAGAAGGTCGAGCATCCCTTACCCTTTAGCTTCCCCAAGCTAATTTCTCCTATTTTTTTTCCTTTTGTACATAGGAGAAAAAATTCTATGAGAGGTTATTATTCTTGATATGTCATTTTATTTTATAGTTTCAATAATATTGTACCTTAATATTACATCTTATGGTCTTTCCTTATGACTTGATTAAATGTATAATTAGACATTGTTCATGATGGCATGTGAACCTTAACACCAAATTTATGGTATCCTTTATCATCTCTAGCCTTGAATCTTTACAATATGAATCATTGCATATTCAATGCCAATGGTTCATATTAAAATCCAGTTAAGATCAATTCATATCAAATATGATTAAAAATGATGCCATAACATATAATATAGTCCAAATTGATCAAATAATTCTAAATCGTGGTAATTAAATTAGTAAATTAATTTACATCATCAAACACATCAAATAAACATATATGTTGACTCTAGATAAAGTAAAAAATCATTTCATATCATAATAATAATAAATTAGAACAAACAATTGCGATATCATATTATGAATAATACAAAATACAATAAATAGAGAAAAAACCTCTTATATTAAGTATGAACATCATATAATACAACAAACATTATAATCAATAATATAATTAATAAAACAAACCATCATGAATGTCATTTCAACTAAAAAATAATGGACAAAACTATAGCAAATGAGAATGCTAACTAGACTACCAAAATAAATAGTAAGCTAACACCATAATAACAAACATATAAGATTTAATATTCGATTCATATTGGTTTAAAAATCTAAAAATTACTTAGTTCAATTTATTTTGTAAAATAATAAATGATATTAAAATATAAATTTTATATCAAATATATACCAAATATTTAACCATACTAATATTTTGTACATTTAATTAACTAGTTAGAAATTAGCATTATCTTTCTTTAATAAACATTATCGAAAAAAAATAAAATTAAGAGAAGCATTGATTGATTTTTGTTGTTACATCACCATACAAAATCCATTATTTGCATTTTCTTAACATAAATTCCATTACTCAAATCTCTTTTGCAAAGGGAAAAGAAGTAAGTTCAAACATTTCGAAAGAGTTATTTCGTGTATTAATGGGCATTTATTTTACTATATATAATTAATGTGTTAAGAGTTTTAATTTTAGAAATATAAATATTTTTCAAGAAAATATTTTATCAGTCAGAATATATAGCAAAACTATGTATTATAATCCGAATATATAACAATTAATTTTATTATTTTAATTTAAGGTTATTATTATATTTTAATTATTTAATTTTTATCTCTATAAAGGTAAAACATAATTATTTTTAGAGAATTATAAAATTATTATTATTATTATTATTATTGTTACTCATTCATTTAAAGTTAGACTCATCATTTTAATGTTTCAAAAGAAAAATATCGAAAATTTAATTCTTTTTTATCTCTATAAGGGTTAATTGAACGCTAAGCATTTTTCCTAATGATTCCAGCCAGGGTAGGAATTTGGATTTCTCTTTACCCGTCATTCAATTTTTTTTTTACGTTTTGGGTCCTTCTGCTTCCCGTCAAGAAACGTTATATTAAAAATTTTGCCCTTCAAGAGTGATGTTCTCATAATAAATTAACCCTTCACTAATAAAGTTTTCATTAAAAAATTACAGTAAAATAATTAATGTTCCTGTGTACTTTGTGAAGTGGTACTAGGAAAATACAAAACAAGTGGCAGAAACCTTGAAATTTCTTTCAACAGTAAAAATAATGGAAAAATAAACACTGTAAAGGTTATATGGCTCTAGGTTGGGATTTTGACAGAACCCACGCAAGTCCATTACCACAATAAATCGTATATCAAACATACGAGGACTCCTACACTAGAGCTATGGAGTAAAGAACAGAGACAATCATAATTCCACATAAAATCCAAATATATAACTCAAAATAAAAATCAAACAGCGAATATCCATGCGATCAGTATTTCAGGCGGCCAATCCAACCGTGGGAATCAAACCCTAGCCGCAACAAAAATTTCAGAAGTATGAAACAACGAACTATTGAAAAAAGTATGACAACGAGATAAATATATAAGACATTAAGTTAAAAATTATGTATCTATATAACTCCCGAAAAGCCCTTATCCACAGTCCAAAGTTGATAGCATCATGTTTATGACAGATTTTTTCATTTACCCACAAAAACTATAGTAAAACAAGTGTAGCCGTAACTTTTTAGCCCACGTTAAAACCCTAAAAGATCCTAATGCACTAAAATGGCACTGTCCCTCAAGTAATGAGGCTTGTAGTGTAGTCTGAAAAAATAATCTTCAGGATCAACGTGAAATAGTACCGACCTAAAAATCAAACGCATCAACTGATGTAAGACAATGTTTTCATTTTGAATCTCCCTTGAAACACGAATAGTGATACAACAACCTGAAATACCTGCGAACGAGAGACACACTGGATTAGACACGGAAATCAAATCGGAAGGAAAAAATTAGCAGTAAAATTGTGAGCAGAGAGTAAATTACCTGATAGAGGTTATCGAGCAATGGAATGCACAGGGTACCTGACAGAGCCAGATGTTATTAGGGTTTCCTTAGATCAAATAAAACCTCGATAGTTCATCATTATACCTTAATAAGTTACCTCGCGAAGTGACCCAACGCATCCTTTTGTTGCAGAGCTTCCAACCATCAGCAGTTTGACCTGCTACTTGGAATGAGAGGGACGAATCTGGCAAACGAGATTGAGTCTAGTTCTATTCCACGATACCTGTGAGGCTTGTAGACGTGGTTCTGGAGAGATTTCGTAAGTTCGCACTTCCCTTGTCTCTTATGCGAAGATCTCTTCAAGCGAAAGTTGATGAGTGAAATGAGCTCTTCCTTCACTCATATATATACGTTTCCTTCCTCATGTTAAGTGGGTTGCTTATTCATGACCTACCTCCCTTTATTACATGTAAAGCCCACGTATATCATACATGTGGGCCCTATCAAATATATACTTATAACTTTAAATAACATACACCTATATAAATAACATGAAATTAATTTATTTTAATAAAAACAAATATTAGAGAATTCCAAATATTACTGCACTTCTTTATAAGACTATTGTTTGAGAGGGTAGTAATGACGTTTTTGCAAAAAAGTGAACAGTAAAAAATACGTTTTAGAACTTTGAAAGCCCATCACAAAAAACGGCTTTTTAAAATTTTTAAACGTGAAATACGGTCAAAATGCCTTGTGACGGGCATTTTGCCCGTCAAATTCCAACCCTGATTCCAGCTTGCAAAGAGGAAGGAAATAAGTTTGTACTTCTCCTTACATATTATCTAGTTACTAGTATTAACTATCAGTTAAAAATAGATTCATAACCAATCACCACGATTAATTACATTTTGTAATTGAATGGTACTATTATTTCACATGTTTATGAATGTTAACATAATCAAGTGTTTCATGATCTCGGGTTTTTTCATTTATTATATCAGCATCAAACACTAATAAAAAGGGGTTTCATAATGAATATGGAAATTAGTTATGTTCTATAATTAAATGATATTATTCTTTCAAATTTTCATGAATGTTAATATAATCAAGTGTTTCAGAAACTAAGGTTTTCTTTTTGAAAAAATCATAATTCTCAAAACCACACAACTTAAAAAATAATTATCAATAAAATAACTCTCATAAATGAGACTCTAAAAGGGTTTGGAACAAGGATTGATACCTTTTGAAGGTCCTCAACTTAGTGTTTTCCTTACCAATAACACTAACATTATAGGGGTGTGTTTTCCTTACCAATAACACTAACATTATAGGGTGTGAATGAAGAGAATACACATCTTTTAAATAATAATTAAATATATGCCTATTGTATATTTTTATAATCAAAACTTATTTTGTAAGTTTTTGTTAGCTTTGCTATATACTTCGGCATTTGGAGGACCAAATACCAGCTTGGCTGTGTGATTATGCTAAAAGAGAGATTGCAACAGTCTGTTTTCTTCTTCTCCTTCTTTTTCCTTATACTCTTATAACCCCGCTATCTCTGTTTTCCTCCAAAACTCTGTATAAACCCGCTCTCCCTCAAAGCCCCGAGCACTAAGCTTAAAATCCCATATCACCATAACCACATGACTACATGCATTCGCAAAGTCTTTGCCCATCACAACAGTCATTTTCTCCTTCCACTCTTAAAAAATAGTTAATTCCTATATCGGGTCCGATGCTTAAATCGCAATCGGCGATTCGTGACTCCTGGGGTTCCTTTATATAATAGCCCCTTGACTCCGCCGATGGCCGAATGTCGATCCTCCACTACTCCAATGGACTGGATGCGATATGGTATTAAATCATAGTAAATATGTGTGATGGGTCTGAGCTCTTATCGTTAATCGCAAGTCGCATAGGGTCAGGGCTTGATGTTAATGTAGACCACTCCATTCCGCCGATACGATATCAAGTGTTGGACCTCATATGACTCACCACTCCCTTGTATAAAGCTTCAAGTCCGCTTTTCCGCCTCCGATAGTGTATTTGCCTATACTCAGTCTTCTTGCCTTCATGCTCCCAATGGTGTATTCCATCGTCCATTCACTCAATCCAGTGGCTAATATTTGTTCCTGTCATACTCATGCTTCCGCCATGCAGACAGCTTGTCCGTAGCCTTTCTCGTGCATCTAAAGGAACAAGGTGGCTAGTGTTAGTACCCGGCGCATTTCATCTTCAACCACTGCATTCAAGAAACAAAATGGTTGAGAATGAGAAGGACCAACCTCGAACAGATCAGAGCATTTATCAGTTATGGGACTTCTTTCATACAACACTCCACCTGCTCGAGAAGGACAACAAAACATCCAAGAAGGTCAAATTCATTCGCAAACACAGTTAGATTGCAATAGAGACCCATATTAGACAGTTAAAGTAGTTGGTGGTCCATTATGACCCGTCCACGCATAGAATAGCAGAGCATTTTTGTAAAGAAACTCTATATATACCCAAAAAAGAGATGTAATTAGGGTTGATGGTTGTAGTTTTGATGTGAGGTTTAACTTTTGGAGACTGTAACTATTTTGATACTTGCAACATCTGGTCTTGATTTTCAGCTAATACAAGTTTCTTTTGCTGTTAATTGCTCACTTTCCATTTCTACTCTGTTCTAGGCTGTGCCTATTATGCATTTGTTCATGTGCTCTGGATATTTAACATTTGAGGGGCTGTCATCCCACCTCTGTGTTAGAATCTTGTATGTATCATTGAATGTGTTATGCAGGTTTCTTTTTACTTAGTGCCATAGAGCTGTCATCCTGTCAGGGCATTAGGAAATAGATTTGCAGGCCTATTTACTAGTTGCATCCAGCCATCACAGGGTCTTGTGCATTTGCTGGTATGGTTAGTATTCTCATATTCACCTAATCCTCAAACTATGAGTAATTGGTGGTCTAAAGCCTTGTATTCTAGGGGTGTTCACCCATGTCTGGAGTTGAGCATAGTAGAAGTGGTTATCTAGCTTGGACAAGCATCATTCCTTCCATTCATCCATTTCCAACATTTTTGTTGAGTTTGTAATGTTCCCGAGCATCTCTGAGATACAACCTAGGAGAGTTTCTTGGGGTGATAACATTAATTGACGCCATTGCCAGGGAGAGGAGATTGAAGCTTAGCTTCTCTGGGAAAACGACACAGTTCCAGATTTTGATGATAGACAAAATCTGGGCACATTTCTGGTTGTAATCATCTATTTGGTAACTCCACTATAGGAAGACCAACCTTTGGCGACTCCACATTTCAGTCTTGGCTCAATTTGTGAGGCATGCTCAAAGAAATCCTTAGAAATCACCAGCTGAACCAGTGCCCAACCCTAAGAAGATCGTTAAGTAGAAGAAAATTTTGCAGGAAGGAGCATCAGGATCAGGTAAGCCCAAGAATTCTTATGCATCTCTGCTAGTGTAGAAATACCTTTTGAGATTCATGCAGCTCCTTGTTCATTTTTTCCCCTCTAACTTTCTGTCCAAAGAAAGCATCCCATGTTGTCCATCATATTCCTCTATCTCTGTTATCCATTTCATTGATCCATGCTACTCAACCTACCAATATCCTTCCACCCACCTCAGTCATGGCAAGCCAGCAAGCTCCCACAAAGATAAAAAGAATCATTTTTTCTAGGTACAGACCTTTGGTTTTCCTTGTCCCTTTAAATGCCATGCCCGCAAGAGATTATCGAGAATATATGCCTAAGTTTACTGATACAGAAGAAGTAACAACTGAAGAGCACCTTGAGTCCTTTTATAGCTATGCTGATAACCTAGATATCAATGAAGATGATGTGTGGATGAGGGTTTTTGTCCAAAGCCTAGATGGAGAAGCTAGAAAATGGTTCAAAGAATTAACCCCTAGGTCTATAGCAGACATTGAGGCCTTAGATGATGTGTTCCTACAGCACTGGGGGGATAAGAAAGATCTGTTCTACTACCATACTGAATTTGGGAACCTACAGAGGGAGAATGGTGAGCTGTTGTTTGATTTCAACAAGAGATTCAACCATATGTACAACAGAATACCATATGAAGTGAAACCTACCCCTACTTCTGCTATGATCACTTATGACAATGCCTTCGATTCTCATTTATGTCTATTGTTAAGAGAAATAATATGTGCTTCTTTAGCTGATATGCAAGATCCAGCCTTTGAAGTAGAATCAAACATCATAGCTGCAGAGAGGCTCAGAAGTAATGCTGATAGGAGAAGACAACGAGGAAAGCTCTCATCATCCTCTGATACTAAGATCGATAAATTGGCTAGGATGATAGAGTCATTGGCCTCTAAAGTTTCCAGATTAATGGCTGAGTAGCATTCTGAGGAAGCAGGAGCTCCTAGTGCCTTTTCTCTTCCAAATCCAAATCTACATAGAGGAGGACAGGAGTAGCTACAGATTTCGCAGAGAAATAAAGATGCAAACGAAGATCAAATGGTGAAGACCCTTTTTCAGAGTATAGTCATGGAGGAAGAGCATTTTGAAGAACTGCCTATGAAAAGTCATTATCCAAAGGCACTACTCAGGAGTTTTTTGTACCCGCAGAACAACAAGCTTATCAGCAGAAGCAGTCAGCAGTAGGTCCTACCATCCTCGAAGAATATGAGCTTAAAGCCAGCCCATCTTCTAATGACTATGCAAATCTGCACATTGACCAGCCTGTTGTTATCCCTAGCCCAGTGCTCAAAAGGGGTGAAGTCATTTCGCCATCATATTTTGTTCCTCTGTCTGCTCCAAAGACAAGCCCACATAATTTCCCATTAAGCACTGGAGCAAGCCAGACTTCAATGCCCAAGGCTGATGCTGATAATCTCAGTCTTGATATTCCGAAGCCTGCTCAAGTGGCCTCCACATAGCTTGAAAGGGCAGTTTGTCAGATAACAGAGGAAGAGGGTGTATAGTTTTGGGACACCTCCTTAAATGTGGACTTTTCTAATAAATATGCAGGAGCAGGTGATGTCTATGTGTCCTCCACATAAGAATACATTGGTTTGTCATTCATATTAATTGCGCAGGCTGCAGATGACACAAACAAATACACAACAACCATTTTTATTCAGCAGGTGTACAAAGGCTCCTATGAAGAACATCCATGAGAGCATACAGAGAGGGGGTTGAAACACAAACCTTCTCTACCTAATAAGCTCAAATGCCACAAACTGTTTGAGGTAGAGGATCAAATAAATCCAATTTTGCAGATCTTTGATGAAGCGGCTGATAGGTCAGCCGAGAGGAGCAGACACAATTTTGTTGGTCCAATAGAGGGCCAATTTTTGAAGATTTATGTTGTTTAAGGTTTTGTGAGCCTTAACGATGATAAGCATGTTCTTTTACAGGTTGTAGCATAGACTTAATTAGACTCCATGCCCAATGGAATACTAGGTAATGTTTTTAAGCTTATTTTGCATGAAGGCATTGGTCTGCAGTTCTTGAGACCTCACAGGGAGGATCTCATCCCCAGAAGGAGACAGTGTTAACTCTGCTACATACTTAAGCATTTCGAGGATCAAATACCAGCTTGGTTGGGTGATTATGCTAAAAGAGAGATTGCAACAGTCTATTTTATTCTTCTCCTTCATTTTCCTTATACTCTCATAACCCCGCTATCTCTGTTTTCCTCCAAAACTCTGTATAAACCCGCTCTCCCTCAAAGCCCCGAGCGCTAAGATTAAAACCCCATATCACCATAACCACATGACCGCACACATTCGCAAAGTCTTTCCCCATAACAACAGTGATTTTCTCCTTCCACTCTTAAAAAACAGTTAATTCCTATATCGAGTCTGATGCTTAAATCGCAATCGGCGATTTGTGACTCCTAGGGTTCCTTTATATAACAACCCCTTGACTCCATCAATGGCCGACTGTCGATCCTCCACTACTTTGATGGACCGGATGTGATATGGTATTAAATCATAGTAAATATGCTTGTCGGGTCTAGGCTCTTATCGCTGATCGCAAGTCGCATAGAGTCAGGGCTTGATGTTAATCTAGACCACTCCATTTCGTCGTTGTGATATATAGTGCCGGACCCGATATGACTCACCACTCCCTTGTATAATGTTTCAGGTCTGCTTTTCTGCCTCCGATAATGTATTTTCCTATACTCAGTCTTCCTGGCTTCGTGCTCCCGATGGTGTATTCCGCCATCCATTCACTTGATCTAGCCACTGATATTTGTTCCCGTCATACTCATGCTTCCGCCATCCAGTTAGCTTGTCCGTAGCCTGTCCCGTGCATCTGAAGGAAGAAGGTGGCCAGTGTTAGTACTCAATGTATTTCATCTCCAACCACTGCATTCAAGAAACAGAATGGCCGAGAATGAGAAGAACCAGCCTCGAACATATCAAAGCAGTTATCAGTTATGGGGCTTCTTTCATACAACACTCCACCTGCTCGAGAAGGATAGCAAAACATTCGAGAAGGTCAAATCCATTCGCAGACACAGTCAAATTGCAGCAGAGACCCATATTATACAGTTAAAGCGGTTGGTGGTCCATTATGACCCCTCCACGCATAGAATAGCAGAGCATTTTTGTAAAGAAACTATATATATACCCAAAAAGGATATGTAATCAGGGTTGATGGTGTAGTTTTGATGTGAGGTTCAACTTCTAGAGACCGTAACTATTTTGATACTTGTAGCGTTTGGTCTTCATTTTCAGCTAATACAAGCTTCTTTTGTTGTTAATTTCTCACTTTCCATTTCTACTATGTTCTAGGTTGTGCTTGTTATGCATTTGTTCATGTGCTCTGGATATTTAGCATTTGAGGGGCTGTCATCCCACCTCTGTGTTAGAATCTTGTATGTATCATTGATTGTGTTACACAGGCTTCTTTTTACTTAGTGCCAGAGAGTTGTCATCCTATTTGGGCATTAGGAAATAGATTTGCAGACCTCTTTACTGGTTGCACCTGGCCATCACAGGGTCTTGTGCATCTGTTGGTGTGGTTAGTATTCTCCATGTTCACCTAATCTTCAAACTGTGAGTAATTGGTGGTCTAAAGCCTTGTATTCTAAAGGTGTTCACCCATGTCTAGAGTTAAGCATAATAGAAGTGGTTATCTGGCTTGGACAAGCATCATTCCTTCCATTCATCCATTTCCAACATTTTTGTGGAGTTTGTAATGTTCCCGAGCATCTCCCAGATACAACCTAGGAGAGTTTCTTGGGGTGATAACAGTTTTAACATGCAATAGAATTTTAAAAATAAATATCAATTAAATAAATGAAATAAGAGTTCCAAATATCAACTAAATAAATGAAATAAGAGTTAACTTGGGAGAGGAAATTTTTTTTTTTGTAAGCTTTGGTAGGACTCTCCGATTTTCATGTCCGTTACACACCCCACTACAGAGGAAGGGTAGCGCAAGATTTGAACCCAAGACTTCCGATTCGGTGAGACTTCATTTCCACAACCACTACCACTTGAGCTACCCCATGTGGATAAGAGAGGAAAATTTTTAATGATATCTATATTTTTAATTATTTTTGCAATATTTTAATTTAAATGAGAATAAATGAATAATAATAATAAAATATATTATATTTAATAATTCTTAATAATTGAATGTATTTATTTAAATAAATTGAAAATAAGTCAAAACTTTATTTAAAAGAAATTAATAAAAGACAACCACATGAATAATGTGATCCAAATTATAGTTTTTTAATCGGAAGGTCTTCTATAGCTACATTTAAAAAAATGCAAATAATGGCATTGACAAATAACTAAAGGTTTGAATGTATTTATATAAATAAATTGAAAATAGGTCAAAACTTTATTTAAAAGAAATTAATAAACGACCACCACATGAATAATGTGATCCAAATTATATTTTTTTTTATCGGAAGGTCTTCTTTAGTTATAACTAAAAAAAGCAAATAATGGCATTGACAATGTTTGCAAAAATAGAGATTAATAGGAAAGTACAAGAAATGCATAAATTAAAATTAGTTAATCAAGAAAAGAACTTTTTGTATTCAAGAAAAGGTAAAGAAACCCTAAATCAAATTTTATTTAAAAAAAAAATTAATAAATAACTTTATTTAAAGAAAATAATAAAAAATAGTTACATGAGTAATATCATCCAAATTTTAGTAATTTTTTACAAAATGAAACTTTATTTTAATTGTTGGAAATAATACTGAGGGGCAGGGTGGGGCAGGGGAGTGGTGAATCAGTATTATCTAGTCGATTATTTTCTTTTTCAAACCCAGAACATATACGCTACTTCAGTTAGAGAAAACCGCGTATATATGCAACTATAGACAATGAAACCTGCGTATAAATACAGACTTAATTTAAAATATTCTACAGATGTTGAATATTAATCTGTGCATCAGGATCATATAAATAGTAACCAGGAACAAAAAAATAGAGCAAAAGACAATCACATACAAGAACACAAGATATAAGGTGGAAACCCAATGTGGGTGAAAACCACCTGCTGTAATATGTCTCTATCTTTTCAATTAGAAACTTCTTTTTACATTGATTATGTACTGGTGCAGTCTTTTACCAGTACGCAGGCTGCTACCTGTAGAGAGCTACAACCCTCTCTCGTTTTCCAGCTTCTCCTGGAAGGGAGCTACAACCCCCTTAGTTCTTGTACTAGTTGAGATACTAGTACGTAGGCTACTACCTGCAGAAGACTACAACCTTCTCTTCCTTCCAGGGACCATGTTTCATAAATTTTCAGATTGGATCCACAAATAACATCAATCAAAGATCAAGAATTTCTGCATCAACCAATCACCTTTTCACCTATCAAAACTGAATCAAAATAAACACTTCTCTGATGACTGTACCCAGATCATAATAATAGTAATCACACTCAACTTCTGAACCCATAACACTATAGCAATAAACAGAAGCAGCTAGAACATAAATCAAGAGATGTACGCTACTTCACTATTCATAAATTAGTTAACCCAAATTATCAGATTTATAGATCAAGCGTGCGCCACATATCACAGATCAAAATCATATATAGATACCACTATTCCAGCCTTAATATTTTGACCCATCAATAGAACTTATCCTTCTCCTTGCGCTCAGGTTCCTTCTTTATTCAGATCTAGATCTGCACCATAACCCAATCACAGTATTCCAGATCTAGCACTTTATCAAATATTCAATAATTTAGAAGACACCTAGCCAAATGATCTCGTTCCTTTTTATAACCTTAGACCTTTCACAATACCATGGACCAAAAACCATAACAATTCAATACCATGGAACCAATACTTGGGATCAACACTTATGACGAGATACCATGGCCCAAAACCATAGGTTTAAATACCAACGACTAAATACCATGAACCAACCATAATATTTCCCATGTGCGTGCGCTTTTCTCTGAATGAAAGTGCATGAACTTTTCATTGCATGAAAGGAACTTTTCTCTGCATGAACGTTTCTCTGCATGAAAGTGCGTGAACTTTCTCTGAATGAAAGGAACTTTTCTCTACATGAGAGTGCGTGAACTTGAAATTAACTTTGCTGCACTATAATTTATCATTTGAGATGAGTGGGTTGCCATCAAGTACACCATATGTATCATAATGCCAATATTAATAAGAAATAAACACAAAAAATTACATTGATAATAAAATAAAAAGAATTACAAAAAAATATATAAATTAAAATTTAAAATTACATAACCAAAGAAAACATTTTCTTTTCTTAAAAATCCAAATTTTGGTGTTGATACCCCTTACACAGACAAATCTTAAAAGGAAATTACAAAAAAACATAAATTAAAAATAGTTAAATGAAAAAAAGAACTCTAGGATTCAAGAATAGGCGAAGAAACCCTACATCAAAACTTTTTTTCCTTAAATAATAAAATATAACTCTATGAGTAATGTGATCCAAATTTTCGTTTTAATTTGCAAGATGTTCCTTAACTTTAATTAAAAAATAAGCACAAAAGTTTGTATTGATAATAAAGGGAAATTATAAAAAATTTATAAATTAAAATTAGTTAATGAAACAAAACACTTTTAGTAGTTATAATAAAAAATAATCCAAATAATGGTGTTGATAACCTTTGCAAAGACAAAATTTAAAAGGAAATTACAGAAATACATATATTAAAATGAGTTAATGAAAAAAAGAACTCTTGGATTCATGAAATAAACCAGAGACTTTATTTAAAAGAATAATAAAATATAAGTTAAATTAAAAAGAAAATAATAAAAAATAATACATGAGTAATGTGATCCAATTAGAGTTTTTTTTTGGCAAGATATCTTTTATTTAATAAAAAATAAACACAAAAATATTATGTTGAAAATAAAGAAATTAAAAAATAATATAAATTAAATATAAAAGAAACTTAAATTTAGCAAAAATAAAAAAAAGAAACTTATTTGCCAAAGACTTAAATAAGGATTCGAAATATAACATAAAATTAAAAAAAAAAAACTGAAAAATGTACCTAATTATCTCATAAATCTTGAAAATACTTGTTGTACCATCAACACCATTAGGCCATCTTAAAAGTACAAAGTGGACATGAAAATTAAAAATATGGTGAAAAATATCACATCTCTTCCACTACTAAGCAACTCGAGTCATATTATGAGTATTAGTCATAATTGAAGTAAAGTGGAATAGTTATGATAAGGAAAAACATAATACTAATTGAAACAAGTCTTTGTCTTACGCTGAGTTATGAGTTTCTAATATATGTGACTTGCACGCTATTGCATATATCTAAGGAAATTGTTACTTCCCCATCAATAAATAATATTGGGAAAAAAAATAATTAACACCTTTCTAAATTAACTCTGTAAGAAGCACCCTTAATGATGCAGGAGCATGAGGCTTGAAGACAAAAGACTTCGAATTTTATTCCAAAAATACAAAAAAAAAGCTTACAAGCAAAAGAGTGGGACCCTTTAGCTGTCACTTTACAAAGCTTTCTAGATAGGATTTGAGCTAGAATTCATGGATTTGGATTATCTTGTAATTAATTCAAGTATGTAAGCTTAGTTGAGATTCATGAGGAGAATATCATGCAGATTAGATATTATCTAGGATTAGGAAAATTCGATCCATTGATTATGGATCTGATTGTTGTATTTACAGGTACTTATGTAAGTTTTGAATTAGTAGAATGGGATTTGGCTGTGGAGGACTGGATTGTAAAATTTGGAATCTCTCTATGTCTGTGTGTATTCCATGCATGAATGGTAAATCTGGGAGGTTTTAATCTCCTTCGAAATATTTCTGAGTTTTGTGGATTTCCGGTTTGAACCTCTAGAATTAGACTTTTGTATAATCTTGTGTTATCCCATCTAAATCTTCATTCACCATGCATTGAAATAACCTAGATATATTTGAAATCACAGAGTTAGTTAGTGATATCATGAATATGATAGATAAGAACTAAACTTGGCGGAAGTGCTAAACCTTGACGGAACGAGGGAAACCTGATAAATTTGCAAGAAACCCAGGAAAATATTTGAATCATTCGATCGATAGATCCAAAAAATCTAATGGTCACTGCGTGCCAACAAGTGCATGCGTTAGTTAGAATAGAAAAGCAGTCTTTGTAGGTGTAAGTTGTATCTCGCACGGTCTCAAGGTGGTAAATGTTATTTTGAAATTTCATGCAATTAACCTTAGCGGTCAATGCGTGGCGCAGGGAAACCACTTTTTTCGCGTGCTCATGGCTCGTTATACAGCACGCAAGATTCCACATGAGATTACGCGACAGTCGTTGGATCAAGTGGAAATGATCAACGATGGAGATCACCCAAGCTAGTTGGTGAGTGGGTGAAGCGATAACCGTCGAATGAGGAATGCGATCGACAATGGAGATCTAATGTGCTAAAGGTTTGTGGAATGGTAGATGCGACAAGGCTATGAACCGGAGTTTTAATTCCTTTTGGTTCCATGGTAGTTTTAAAATTTTTCCATATATCGAGTAAATTAAATAGTTTTGCTATTATAGCAAAATAACTAGAATTGGAGGTTGATGACTAATACTCCAAAGGAAACCCGAGAAGAAGTTCCACCCGAGCTTGAAGAAATCGTTTATGGTTTTGAACGATTATCCTTAACACTTGCAACTAGTCCACTAGTAGTGGTATCATGGCAACTTATTGACACTAAATAGGATCTCAAAGACCAGAAAAAGAAATCCAACATGGCTTTCAGAGTTGGAGGAATAAGTGGTGGTCGTCAAAGAAGAGGAATACTAGTTGCAAATGATGAAGTGTTGGAAGCTATGCAATAGATGCAAGCTAGTCTAGAAGCAGTGGAAACGGGAAATCAAGGAGATGCAGGTGCTGGAGATGTCAGTGAGCATGAAGTTGAAGCTATAGAAGAAGAGGAACCTGCGGAAGTTACTCATAAAATGAGATTCTTTCAGTTAGTGTTGGGATCCACATCTAAACCCAAACTTGAGGGTTCAATTTATACAGAAGGTTTAAACCCTGAGGAGTTGATAGACTAGATTAATAGCATGGATAAATTCTTCTATTATGAAGAAATAGAAGAAGGAAAGAGAGTGAAATTTGCTGT
>APFE030026279.1:0-55999 GCA_000404065.3 Pinus taeda
TATCATTTGAAGAAATTTGTGAAACATGCAAACACATATCAAGAGGAAAGGCAAGAGTAAGTCAATCAACATCAAGATTGGTAAGTCAAGCTAAACTTGGAAATTTGTTTGATGACTTTAAAACATAAATTCTTAGCAATCTAACCGAACAAGTAGAAATGTTAAGAATACAAAATGAGAAAAAAGAAGATGTTTGTGTTGTCCATGGAGAATCACATGATGTTAAATGTTGCTCCTCATTACCAAGGTTGAAGTAAGTTCACCAAGAGGACAATGAAGCAAGTCAATTGCCAATGCAACAATGTTATGTGGCTCCAAGAGGACCATGGTAGCATATTAAGTCTAATATGATGCAAGAGCCTAATTCACAATTTCAAGCTTATGCACATCCACTTCAAAGTAATTGGAACACACCCTTTCCTTGGCAACATTGTCCATCTCAACCCCAAAACCAATCTTGGCAACAAGGTTGGCAAGGAACTTATGGGAGCCATCCACAATATCCTCAATATCCTCCATACCCAACTCCATGTTATCCCTACCATTCACCTCCACCACAACCAAAACCCCATTCAAATCCATCTCAAATATACATTCTCACTCAACTACATGTACCACCATTTCCAAACCCACAAATTGAAGTACCTCAGCCCACTTACAATGTTGAGGTACAACACTTCCAAACATCTCCTCTTGAGCTCAATGGTATTCACCTTGGCTCATGAAGAGTATTGCAAAATAGAGATTATCTTGATATCATTGAAGGACAACATGCAAAAGAAAAAAGATAAGATCAAAGAACCATGGGTTGCATTTGACGAAGAGTAGAAAACAAAATCAGAGATTTAGAAAGCTCTCTCATGGTTACCATCAAATCCTCCATGTATTCAAGAGATCAACCAACAAAAAGAGGAAGACTTGAAGGTCATGGAAGAAGAAGACATCCAAGATGATCCAAATCAGCAAGTGGACCAGGGGCATCACAACTATATTGAAATATGGTTCCAGACAGTCATTAAGTTGCAGCAATACCCTCTTCTTCAAATGTGTTTGATATCATCAAAGTCAAACCATTTGATCTCTCAAATCCAGGTACATGTCAAAGCATACATTTCAAGCCTCCACATCATTTTGTCTGTCATCTTGATGTGCACATGGTTCCATTGGAGGTATTCTTATACGTGAAAGTGATTTTTTTTTTCAAGTAGAGTAGGGTAGAAGAAAAAATAAAAAATAAAAAATAACAAAAAATAAAAATAAAAATCTTAGGCGCCTTAGATTGGCTCATTGATTGAAAATCTCCATGAGGTGGTCAATGGGTTGGGAAAAAAGAAAAAGAGGAAAAAAGAAAAGATCCTAGTTGAAAACCTCCTTTAAGACACCTAGGCAGACCTACTAGTTGAAAAATTCCTTGAGGCAACTAGTAGGCCTAGAAGAAAAAAAGAGAAATAAAAAAAATATTTGCTTCGTGTATCTCTTTGATGAATGCATGTACTCTCCAACATCTACAAACAACAAAAACAAGTTGGTACCAAAAGTAAAATTGGTCAAGCTTAGTCAAATTTTGACTTTCTCCTCCTTTGCTCAAATTCTCCAACAAAGCCAAGGACATGCCAATCCATCACCCTCATATATTTTCACCATCCACCCATCATTCTCAAGCTTCTACCATTCAGTTTGCTTGTTGTCCTAAAAAACTACAGGATGCTCTGTTTTACTACAAGATACAAAAATACATAGAGCAAAAATTTGTTTTTCCCATAACTTGAAAACCATATCCATTTTCCAAGTTATTTCCGGGGGAGATGCATGTGGATGATGGTAACATGCTCAAGTAATTTCAACAAATTACAGTGCACGATTCTCGAGAAATCAACCTCCATCACCTACAACCATTTTTGCATTTTCTCAATATTTGTGCATCCATTTAAAAAAAAAATCATGGGGAGATGCATATGGATGATGATAACATGCCCAAGCAATTTCAGAAAAATCCAGTGCACAAATTCCAAGAAATCAACCTCCATCACATTCAGCCATTTTTATTTTTTCTCGGGATCCGTGCATCCATTGACCAAATTATTTTTATGCGGAGGTGCATAATGATGATGGCAACATGATAAAAAAGATTTAGGTCAATCAATTTTACTGTTTTGGAGATATGGACAAAACAAGTCACTGTCCTTAAAACCTACTGGATTCCCTTAAAACCTACAAGATCCTACAGGAGACAGAACAATGCCTACAGGATTGAAAGTGAGAAGTTTTAAAAGGGAAAAATAGAGGTTTGATTCATCAAGAAGTGATAAGCAAGGGGAACCCATCAACATAATGAGGATTTATTAGCACCCTCCCATACTAGAGATATTTACAAGGCACAATTGGATGGGTTTCTTTGAAAAATTGAGGGGATATGATGATGAAGTAGCCAGAGATTTGCGGTTAGCTTCAGCATGGAGATACAAAGGTCAAAGAAGCTCCTCCAGAGCTTAGCAGCAGCATCAAGATAATCAGCATCACCATCCAACACCTGCACATGAACGTCAACTCAGCAGCAACATGCAGGTCTCTCCAACAACCATCAGGTAGGTATAGGTATGCAATATTCTTGACCTCTTCTTTTGAGCATATTATAGTTAGAAATTTGTTGTTAATGCATGGGAGATGAGGTTTTATAAGCTAAGGATGGGTCAGCAACCTCAGCCGCCTTCAACTAGTTAATTGCAACTCACTCCTTCACTCATGTAATGTTGAAAAGTCAAATTATAAAGGGTGATGATTTCAAGGAATGGGAATAGCAGTTAAAAGAAGAAGTTTTTGCAAAGGCCAAGTCACCACAGCACTCCAAGCCCTCCATCCACTTCATATTCACTATCTATTCATCATTCATCCATCCCATTTCAATCTTGAAAAAAAAAATAGAGCATCCTCTCCATTTTCACAAACCTACACTACTCCCTTTGAGCCCTAGCATCATCATCCAATCCCTCTTCATCGTTTCTCATCACTCCCATATAGTTAGAATACCCTGAAAGAGGAGGAATGACTACTACAGGAAGGTAGAATGTTGCTACAAGAAGGAAGAAATGAAAAAATTATACTAAACCCCAAGATGGCAGAGCTTAAGAGAGACCTAATCAAAACAAATAACTCCAAGGTCATTAGGTAGTCATCTAGACCACAGGAAAGAAGAAGAAGGAAAAAAAGGAAATGATGCATTCACCACCAAAACAAAACTCAAACTACAGTAATGAAAAGATGTTTTCCAAGAGGTCTCCAATCTCTTTCTATCTTTTTTCCAAGGACTAAAAATGGGAAAAAGGCATAAGAGTCAAGTTGAGGGCCTATCCTAGGCTGAGAATATCATTTATGCTCAAAAACGGTTTCTTGTAGTTTTAACAGGGTTTCTTGTAGGTTTGACAAAAAATTACTCTAGGATGTCCTAGTTCTCATCTAAAGACAATTTGAAGGTTTTAGAGATGTCCAAATGGTGGAACAAGGTAGCAGAAGGTTGATAAGGATATGGGAGACCTTGCTAAACTAAAAAACATTCAAGAATTCATCTTGAATAAGGGGAAGAAGACAAGCTAATGGTCTCAAGAAACAATGATTTTTCTTTGCACAAATATGTTTTTGGGCTTGTACTTGTAGAACTTGCAACCAAGATTCTTAATGCACAAGAGAGAGGCCACCAAGGCCATGGATGAGGCACAATGAGGTCACTAAGTTGCTCAGAGGATGAGCAACACTTTCAGCAGAGGGAATGATGGGCCTCTAAATTAGACGTAAATTAAGGCTCATACCTCTAAATTAAACAATGATTTAAGGCCTATGACCATCCTTCAACACATTAAACCCCTCTTTATGCATTAGATAATTTATTTTTAACTTTAATATTCATTAGGAAGGTTTATGAATAATATTTGTGCCTAATATTATTTATTTTTGTGGAATATTATGATAATATTGGGCAGATTATGAAGATTTGGAGGAGGGGATAATTTAGGGACTTGTTCCTTACTACAGGAGGATCAATAATAAATGATAAATCAACAAGATATTATGGAATTATGGCACAAATTGTAGAACTCAAATGATTGAGAAAATCTAGGAATGTGTTCCCTGCCATTTAATGCAGATTCCTAGTATTGGGGACTAAATCCACTAATCAAGGGATTTTGGTAGGGAAAACTTCCTCCATTCACGAGGAATGATTCCTAATCATTTCGTATAAGTACCAAGTTGAATTTTCCTCTAGGGATATATTTTCATTAGTTTTTTTGTGGAGAGAACTCATATTTCTACAGCTCCATTGTATTTTCTTGCAGAGATGTAATTGTATTGATGGAATAATGAAGATTGGTGTCATGTTCAGCTTCTAAATCTTATTCTCCTCCATATGTCTCTGAGTTTCTTTGGGCTTGGCCATCCCAGGAGCCTAAGAGCCCTTTTGTATCATTTTCTTTCTTTCTGTTCAGTTCTTATTCACATGCATCTCTTGTTTTTATTTCTTTCTATTTCTGCATTTAATATTAATGATTTCCTGTTGTACGATTGAGTTAAATGGTTAATGTAAGTTCTTTTGCAGGATCGCAAGCATTATTTCATTCTTGGAAAAGCTTTGTAAGTTCATAGTAATCATTGAGTTGCTTGGATTAGTCTTCTTATTCCCAAATTTAGATTTCTGAAACTCCTTTGTGGGAAAGAACAATAAATTTCTGCTATTTTTAGAGCATGTTAACGAGCTTAAATCGAGTTGGTTCTGTTAGCTCTGCTACATACTTTAGCATTTGGAAGACCAAATACTAGCTTTGCCGTGTGTCTATGCAAAAAGAGAGCTCGCAGTAGTCTGTTTCCTTCTTTTCCTTCATTTTTCTTATACTCTCATAGCCCTCGCTATCCCTGTTTTACTCCAAAGTTCAGCATAAACCAGTATTTCCTTAGCTCCCTGGGCGCCGAGTTTAAACGTCATGTAACCGTGATAACATAACTGCGCGCCTTCACCAACCTTTTCCGTCACAACAGTCATTCTCTCCTTCCCTTCCAAAACAGTTAAATCCTTTATCGGGTCCAGGTTTTAGCCGTTGATCGCAAATCGCATGTGTATGTGCATAAAGGCCCAAACCCCTTAACCTTCTGTCGATGCGATATTCCTAAAAGCTGTTAATTCCTTATCGGGTCCGGGTTTGAGTCGCTATCGCAAATCACATGTGTATAAGGCCTAAAGAATTATCAAAGTAAATCACTGATCTGATGACTCCCATCATGCCCGATAAAGCGATTCATCGATTACTCCTCCACCGTTGGATCAGTTTCGCCAAGATCCAACGGCCCACACCCCACAAACCAGTCTCTGGCATCCGATCACCCCCGCCGTGATCGGACGGTAGTCACTCCTCCAGCGCCTTCGAACCACCTGCGCATTAACCCGCGATAAAACGGTTTTCTTCCCTGTCCCATCCGCCACATGTCGCATAGTGATTGTGATCACTGGCCTCTGTACGAATACTGCCCGACCCCCGAAAGCAGTGTGATAGATACCGGTTACCGCCCATTTCACCATCCCCACTCACTATCACCCATGCACCTTATCTGCCCGATAGTCGTTGGATCTGCCTGCCCGCGATCCGACGACTCACTTTCGTCTGCTTCCGTTTTCTCCCGATACCCTCTGCAAATCGTTTCCCGCCTTCGATCCACGCGATTCAATGGTTGATCTTTCTCCTTTATTCCTCCGCCATACTATCCGTGTCCATAGCCTGTCCTGTGCATCCGAAGGAAGAAGGAGGCCAGTTTTCAACTCTTGGCGTAATAAATCCTCAACGACCGCATTCAAGAGAAAGCATGGCCGAGGAAGGAATGTACAGAGTTTGATCAGAAGAATGCATTTAACAGTTATGGGATGTCATCCCATACGACACTCCAGTTACTTGAGAGGACTGCAGCGCATCCGAGAAGGTCAAATTCATCCGCAGGCACAGTCAGATCATAGCAAAGACTCCATTAGAGAGTTAAAGTGGTTGGTGGTCCATTATGACCCCTCCACGCATAGAACAATAGAATATCTTTGTAAAGAAACTCTATATATACACAGAACAGAGATGTAATCAGGGTTTATGGTTGTTGTTTTGATGTAAGGTTCAACTTCTAGAGACTGTAACTTCTTTGATACCTGCAGCGTCTGGTCTTCATTTTCAGCTAATACAAGCTTCTTTTGCTGTTAATTGCTCACTTTCCACTTCTTCTCTGTTCTAGGTTGTGCCTGTTATGCATTTTTCATGTGCTCTTGATATTTAGCATTTAAGGGGCTGTCATCCCACCTCTGTGTTGGAATATAGTATGTATCATCGAATATATTATTCAGGTTTCTGTTATCTAAATGCCAGAGAGCTGTCATCCTGTCTATGTATTAAGAAATAGATTTGCATACCTTTTTACTGGTTGCAGCCGACCATCACATGGTCTTGTGCATTTGCTGGTGTGGTCAGTATTCTCCATGTTTACCTATTCCTTAAACTGTGAGTAATTGGTGGTCTAAAGCCTTGTAGTCTGGGGGTGTTCACCCATGTCTGGGGTTAAGCATAGTAGAAGTGGTTATCTGGCTTGGACAAGCATCATTCCTTCCATTCATCCATTTCCAACATTTTGTTGAATTTGTAATGTTCCCAAGCATCTCCGAGATACAACCTAGGAGAGTTTCTTGGGGCCCTAACATTAATTGGCGTCGTTGCTAGGGAGAGGAGATTGAAGCTCAGCTTCCCTGGGAGACGATAGAGTTCCAAACTTTGATGATAGACAAGGTTTGGAAACATTTCTGGTTGTAATCATCTATCTGGCGACTCCACTGGAGGAAGACCAACCTTTGGTGACTCCACATTGAAGTTCTGGTTCAGTTTGTGAGGCATGCTCGAAGAGATCCTCAGAAAATCACTAGTTGACCAGTGCCTGACCCTGAGAAGATCGTTAAGTAGAAAAAGACATCGCAGAAAGGAGCATCAGGATCAGGTAAGCCTTAGAAATCTCATGTATCTCTGTTAGTGAAAATCACTATCATAGATTCGTAAAACTCCTTGTTCATTCATTTCCCTTTCAGATCTTAGTCCAAAGAAAGAATCCATGCTATCCATCATATTCCTCTATCTTTGTCATCCATTTCATTGATCCATACTACTCAGTCTACCAGTATCCTTTCACCTACCTCAATCACGGTAGGCCAACAAGCTCCTACAAAGATAGAAAGAATCGTTGCTACTAGGTATGGACCCCTAGTCTTGCCTGTCCCTTTGAATTCCATTCCTGTAGGAGATTATCAGGAAAATATGCCTAAGTTTACTAGTACAGAAAGAGTAACAGCTAAAGAGCACCTAAAGTCCTTTATAACTATGCAGATAACCTGGATATCAATGAAGATGATGTGTGGATAAGGGTTTTTGTCCAAAGCCTAGATGGAGAGGCTAGAAAATGGTTCAGAGAATTACCCCCTAGGTCTATTGCAGACATTGAGGCCTTAGATGATGTGTTCTTAAAGCATTGGGGAGATAATAAAGATTTGCTCTTTTATTATACTAAATTTGGGAACTTGCAGAGGGAGAATGGTGAGCTGCTATTTGATTTCAACAAGAGATTCAATCATTTGTACAGAAGAATACCATATGAAGTGAAACCCACCCCTACTTCTGCTATGATCACTTATGCCAATGCCTTCGATTCTTAGTTCTGCCTGCTGTTAAGAGAAAGAATATGTGCTTCTCTGGCTAATATGCAAGATGCAGTCTTTGAAGTAGAATCGAACATTTTAGTTGCAGAGGGGCTCGAAGATAATGCTGAAAGGAGAAGACAGGGGGGTGAGTCCTCATCATCCTCAAATCCTAAGATCGATAAATTGGCTAGGATGATAGAGTCATTAGCCTTTAGAGTTTTCAGATTAAGAATGGAGCAACATTTAGAGGAAGCAGGAGCTTCTAGTACCTTTGCTCTACCAAATCCAAATCCATACAGAGGATCAAAGGAGCAGTGGTAGATTTTGCAGAGAAGTAAAGATGTAAACAAAGATCAAAGGGTGAAAACCCTTTTTCATCATATAGTCATGGAAGAAGAGCAGTCTGAAGAAGAGGAGGAGGTCCATGGTTTGGAAGATAAGGGCAGTGCCCCTTTCTTAACAGGAGCTACCTATGAAAAGTCATTATCTATAGGCATTGCTCATGAGTTTGTTGTACCTGCAGAACAACAAGCTTATCAATAGAAGCAGCCAGCAGCAGGTCCTACTATCCTCAAAGAGTCTGAGCCCGAAGCCAGCCCATCTTCACATGACCATACAGATCTGCAATTTCACCAACCTGCTATTATCCCCAGCCCAATGATAAAAAAGGGTGAAGTAAAATGCCCATCATCTTATGTTTCTCTGTTTGTTCAAGTGACAATCCCTCATAGTTGCCCCCTAGGCACTGAGGCAGGCCATGATTCAATGCCCAAGGCTGATAGTGATAATCTCAGTCTTGATATTCCGATGCCTGCCTAGGTGGCCTCCACACAGCTTGAAAGGGTAGTTTGTCAGATGACAGAGGAAGAAGGTGCACAGTTTTGGGACCCCTCCTTGAATGTGGATTGTTCTAAGGAAGATGCAGGAGCAGATGAAGTCTATGCATCCCCCGCACAAGACTACATTGGTTCACCATTCATATTAATTATGCAGGCCATAGATGACACAGAGAAGTACACAACAACCTTGGTTATTCAGCAGGTGTACAAAGGCTCCCATGAAGAACATCCAAGCATGAGAGTATACAGAAAGGGGATGAAATTTGAATCATCTATACCTTATAAGGCCAAATTACCTAAACTTTTTGAGGTAGATGATCAAATCAACCCAATTCCGCAGCTCTATGATCAATGGGCTGAGAGGTGGAGAAATAGTTTTGATGGCCCAGCAGATGGCCAATTTTTGAAGATTTATGTTGTTTAAGGTTTTTGAGCCTTAATGATTGTAAGCATTTTCTTTTACAGGCTTTAGCGTAGACTTAATTAGACTCCATGCCCAATGGAACACTAGGCAATGTTTTTAAGCTTGTTCTATATGAAGGCATTGGTCTGTAGTTCTTGAGACCTTACAGGGAGGATCTCATCCCCAGAAGGAGCCAGTGTTAGCTCTGCTCCATACTTCAGCATTTGTAAGACCAAATACTAGCTTGGCTGTGTGTCTATGCAAAAAGGGAGCCCACAACAGTCTGTTTCCTTCTTTTCCTTCATTTTTCTTATACTCTCATAGTCCTCGCTATCCCTGTTTTACTCCAAAGTTCAGGGTAAACCTGTATTTCCTTAGCTCCCTGGGCGCCAAGTTTAAACGTCATGTAACTGTGATAACATAACCGTGTGCCTTCACCAACCTTTTCCGTCACAACAGTCATTTTCTCCTTCCCTTCCAAAACAGTTAAATCCTTTATCGAGTCCAGGTTTTAGTCGCTGATCGCAAACCGCATGTGTATGTGCATAAAGGCCCAAACCCCTTAACCTTTCGCCGATGCGATATTCTTAAAAGTGGTTAATTCCTTATTAGGTCTGGGTTTGAGTCGCTATCGCAAGTCGCATGTGTATAAGGCCCAAATAATTACCAAACGAAATCGTCGATCCGATGACCCCCGTCACACCCGATAAAGTGATTCGCTGATTACTCCTCCACCGTTGGATCAGTTCCACCAAGATCCAATAGCCCACGCCCCGAAAACTAGTCTCCGACATTCGATCACCCCTGCCTTGATCAGACGGTAGTCGCTCCTCCCGCGCCTTCGAACCACCCACGCAATAACCCATGATAAAGCGGTTTTCTTCCCTATCCCATCGCCACTCATCGCGTAGTGATTGTGATTGCTGGCCTCTATATGAATACCGCCCGACCCCCGAAAGCGATGTGATAGATACCACTTACTGCCCATTTCACTGTCCCCGCTCACTATTGCCCATGCACCTTATCCACTCGATAGCCGTTGGATCTACCCACCCGCAATCCGACAGCTCACATTTGTCCGCTTCCTTTTTCTCCCGATACCCTCTACAAATCGTTTCCCACTGTCGATCCATGCGATTCAATGGTTGATCCTTCTCCTCCGTGCCTCCGCCATATTGTTCGTGTCCATAGCCTGTCCCGTGCATCCGAAGGAAGAAGGAGGCCAGTTTTCAGCTCTCAGCGTAATAAATCCTCAACGACCGCATTCAAGAGAAAGCATGGCCGAGGAAGGAATGTATAGAATTTGATCAGAAGAATGCATTTAACAGTTATGGGATGTCATCCCATACGACACTCCAGTTACCTGAGAGGACTGCAGCGCATCCCAGAAGGTCAAATTCATCCGTAGGCACAGTCAGATCGTAGCAGAGACTCCATCAGAGAGTTAAAGTGGTTGGTGGTCCATTATGACCCCTCCACGCATAGAACAACAGAATATATTTGTAAAGAAACTCTATATATACCCAGAACACAGATGTAATCAAGGTTGATGGTTGTTGTTTTGATGTAAGGTTCAACTTCTGGAGACTGTAACTGCTTTGATACCTGCAGCGTCTGGTCTTCATTTTCAGCTAATACAAGCTTCTTTTGTTGTTAATTACTCACTTTCCACTTCTTCTCTGTTCTAGGTTGTGTCTGTTATGAATTTTTCATGTGCTCTTGATATTTAGCATTTGAGGGGCTTTCATCCCACCTCTTTTTTGGAATCTAGTATGTATCATCGAATATGTTATGGAGGTTTTTGTTATCTAAATACCAAAGAGCTGTCATCCTTTCTGTGTATTAAGAAATAGATTTGAAAACCTTTTTACTGGTTACAGCCGACCATCACATGGTCTTGTGCATCTGCTGGTGTGGTCAGTATTCTCCATGTTCACCTATTCCTTAAACTGTGAGTAATTGGTGGTCCAAAGCCTTGTAGTCTGGGGGTGTTCACCCATTTCTGGGGTTAAGCATAGTAGAAGTGGTTATCTGGCTTGGACAACCATCATTCCTTCCATTCATCCATTTCCAACATTTTGTTGAGTTTGTATTGTTCCCGAGCATCTCCAAGATACAACCTAGGAAAGTTTCTTGGGGCCCTAACAAGTTCCACTTGTATTAGATCACAAAAACATTCTAGTTCATAACAAAAGCTACCCCATTGCATTTTCACTTGATTAGGTTAGCCATTGTTTAGATTTACTAGCTCACTAGTTCTCAAATTTCTAGATTTTCGACTAGTAACGTTTTTCTATTTTTTAGCATGGGTTAACAGAGGTATTTTTGAGTGATTCCACTTAGAATGGGGATCTAAGACATCCTAGTTAATAACAAAATTTGTCCCATCCAATTTGGATTTGATTTTCTTGGTCATTCGATGAATTATAAGTTTGTATAGTAAACTTGTAACATCTTGTAGAAAATCCCATAACATCCTGTAGGAAATCCTGTTTTGAGCCCAAATTGAGAAAAATCATCATTGAATCTGAGATTAGGCCTCTACTTGACCTCCATGCCATCAAGACCATTTTAACGCTATTTCTCCTCACTTAGGTCAGCATTTTGCTAGTTTTCAAGGGTAGGATTTGATTTCCATTTTTTCTATCTTCAGTCTTACATTAGATCTCATCAATGCTTTATATAATTCTACAAAGTTTACCTCATGCATGAAGTAGACATCTATCTCATGAAATTCGGTTTCCTTTAGATAATTGAAATTCTTCTTGTTTCCGTGATTTTTGGATAAATGTCAATGTTTGATGTAGTGTAGGTGTTTCAGGAGTACATAGAGATTTCATAGTCAACAACCTCATCCCAACTTCATCCACCCATGGTCCTCACTTTCTTTCACTAAAACCTCACCAATTTCATCATTTCACAAGGAAACTTCTCCAATATTTTTGAGCAAATCCATCCATCTCCCAACTTTGGTTTTGAGTTCTGAAGTGGTCCTAGGCACTCCCTTACCTCATTCCATCCACCAACCACCTTCCTTAAGCTTTCCATCACCTTCAAAATCCATCCTTTTTCTCCTGGATGTATCCTGTAGGTTTTTAGGGGATCCTGTAGGAAATCCTATTTTGAAACCGAATTGAGGAAAAATATTCTAGGAAGCTAGAAACGGGTCCCTACTTGCCTCCCAAGACTTCTAACCATTCAACATCGTCTCCAAGCCACATGCCACATCAACAAAAGAGATTAGCTTTCACATTATCACATGAAAAAAAGACAGAGAAAAGAAGATTTATTTTATTCATTTACATGCACAACAGTAGAATTTTTGATAGTTTGAATTTGCATGCTTAGGATAGTAGGATTGCATACATGTTAACTTAGCATTCTTTTGAAGAAAATCCTCTTAGGGGTTAGTTAGAAAATGGTGTGTTTTATCATTTTAATTTCAGCCTCTTTCCTTGTACTTTCTTCTTACAATAGGTTAAGGTTCCATTTCGAACATTTCATTTTCTGTAATTAGTTTAGGATTTGACTTCAATACATACACTCCATTACATCATGACAGCAAAGGAAGGACACATTGTATTTTGCACATATAATGTTGATACCTCTTAAGTTTGTACAAACCCCGGGTTGATAATTAAAGTCGGTAGCCTTAGGAGTTGCAGCATTCTTGTTGCAATACCGAGGCTCATCAGTGGCGAGGATTGCTGAGGAAATCGAACAAGAGATCAGTTTCAGTAAGGGGAAGTTTGGCAGGACGCCGAAGAATACATATCATAGAGGCAATGCAAAGCATAGGAGAGCTGACGTAGAGGCTAAAGAGGCTAGAGTAGAGGACGCAGAGGGCCAAAGTAGCTGATGCAGAGGTCATAGAGGCTGACGCAGAAAATGCATAGAGCTTTAGAGGTTGTGCTAAGGTGATTTAGTGGGACAAACTAAGAGATTATTAGTTTATGCAGAGCCAGAGAGGGTGACGCAGTTCAGAAGGGGGTGACACTGTTCTTGAGGAGTGCATGGGGCATATTTCTTTGTCCAGTACAAGGAACAACTAGAGCCACTGTAGGATTGTTCATCTGGTCACTGATCAACCAAAATATCTATCTTTGGATAGTGGTATTGCTGCCAAGGATATTCTCTGAAGGGTGAGCCATTTCTAGCACCCTATTTGTATTCAGAATCTGCTTAATAATAAAACCCTCTATATGTTGCACCAGGTTTCCCACATTGGGTTTTTCCAAGGACGATTTTCCAAAAATAACGATGTCCCTTGTGTTGTCTCAATTTATTTTAGTTGTTAATATGTATGTTTGTGAAGGTTGCATTTGTGTTTACTTCTATATTTATGCATTTAAATAACTTGTTACAAGTAGGAGATAGTAAACCAGAAAATGCAGTAGAGGTTTCTCGTGTGTTAAATTCAAGAATTTTCACATGGGCTCCATCTCAAATTGGCTCAAAGTATTTACAACAAAGAATATGTATCTTTTTCAATTCGGTTATCTTATGAGGTTCCATTGGCTTACAATCCATCATCCCAAATTTTTGTAGGATCTTGATCACATATTTTCCTTGACCAGGAAAGATTTCATCAGGTTTATGCCAAATCTCAAGTCCCAAGTAATAGTGCATCAATCCAAGATCCTTCATGTCAAATTCTACTACTAGCTCCCTCTTACAATGAATAATGAGATGCTCTACACTTGTCACTAACAAGTCATCCACATATAGAAATATGATCGTTGGTTCATTCTTTACCACTTTGATATGTAGATTCGAATCTGCAACACTTTTAACTAAACCAAGCCTTATCAAATAGGAATCCATACGATCATACCATGCTATAGGAGTCTATTTTAAACCATATCCTTCTTTCTTTATTCTAAAAACATGGGACTCCTACCCATGGAAGTGAAATCCTTGAGGTTGATCTACATATACTTCTTCATCAATTGTGCAGTTAAGAAAAGAAGTGTTCACATCCATTTGATATATATTCCATCGTATAGAAGCTGCAATATAAAAAAGAGTTCTAATTGTTGTATACCTTATTTTTGGAGCAAAATTTTCATCATAGTCAACTCCCTCTTATTGGGAGAATCCTCTAGCCACAAATCTTGTCTTGTATTTGTCGATGCTTCCATCAGATACATGCTTAATCTTATAAACCCACTTGGAAGTCACAACATATTTACCTTCGAGCCTAGGAAAAATTTCCCAAACATCATTCTTCATTATTTATTGATATTCTTCCATCATTGCATTCTTCCATATTTGTTATTAAATTTCCTTTACATAAGTAGAGGGTTCTGATTCAATGAGCTTGGTCATAAATGATACATAACTAGAATACCTTTTGGGTCTCTTGCTTTCTTTGAATGTTCTACTTAGAGCTGCATGCCTTTCAACTTCTTTCAAAGATGTTCTAAGCCAAGAAAGTTTCTTTATGGTTTCTGGAATGATATCAGGGTCCACAGGTTCACTTGGTTCTTCTGGTTCTTAATGATGATCAACTGAGGGTTTTGGGGGATTAATTTGTATTGGACTATCTTCACTAGGAAAGACAAGTCCTTTTTCATCATTAGAGTCGGTGGGGATATCCTTGGACTTTTTGTATGTAATACTTTCATCAAATGTGACACATATGATTACTTCAATGTGACATTGTTTTTTGATGTAGATCCAATATGCTTGAGATGAATCATTGTAGACAACGAAGATTCCTTGCATGCCTAAGGGATCCAACTTATTTATCTTGTCCTTGGGAATGTCAATGTAGGTTGGACTTAGATGGTCAACATTGGGCTTATTTCTAGTAAAATATTCTTATAGAGTCATGTCACAAAGAATTTTGTGAGGACTTATATTTTGAATGTATATTGTTGTCATGGAGGCTTCTCCCCATAGGAATTTGGGAAGATCTTGATCATGTATCATAACTCTAATCCATTCTTCAATGGATTGATTATTTCTTTCATCTACACCATTTTGTTGAGCATTATGGAGAACTATCAATTCCCTCTTAGTCCCAACTCCTTTACAAAAAGCTACAAGTCTTTAGATGTATATTTGGCTCCATTGTCAGATCTTAAGGTCTTAAACTTGTTTTCTATCATGTTCTAAATTTCGGCCTTGAACTCCTAGAACTTATCAAACACTTCATCTTCAGACTTCAAGAAATTTACTCAAGTATTTCTATATTAGTTAACAATAAATGTTACTTAGTATAGATGACCACCAAGTAATTTTTCAGACATTGGACCACAGACATCAAAATAAATTAGGTCCAAAATTTCTTTGAATATTGAGTCACTGCTAGGGAATGACTTCTTCACACTTTTTCCAAGAGCACACCCTTTAAAACTTCTTCATGTCCTTCTTTCAACTTGGGCATACCCGTAACCATTTGACTCAAGACTGGAAATATCTTATAATAAAGGTGGTGATATCTTCTTTGTCATAATTCGAATGGATTGATTAGAGAAATTTTGAGGCTTGAAATGGGCCTCCTAAGGAGTACTATAAAACAATAGTGGAAATAGTAAAATAAGATTAGATTACATCATCAAATTTTAGAGGGAAAAAAACCTACTTTTTTGACTCGTGTTTTCAAATTATCTCCCTACGGTTTGACTCAAATTTCAAGCAGAAGCACTCGTTAGATGCATAATTTAATTCCTCATCCAAGGAGTACCCATGTTGCATACTTTTGATTGACCCGTTTACACAAAAAATGAGAAATACATGAAAAAACTGTTGGCATTATGACACAGGTTTCGCGCTATGACACAGGTGTTGTCCTTGATAGCAACTCACTCAAATGACAGATCACAGTTTAGGCTCTCAGAATGAAGGAAAAAGAGATATTCGCAGGTTCCTCTTAACCAAGTCACGTATACACGCGGGATCACCGACCAAAAGGCGCGTATACGTATGCATGCACTTTCATGCAAGGAAAAGCACATACATGTGGGAAAACTTATTTTTTGGTCCATGGTATTTAGTCCTTGGTATTTGAACCTATGGTTTTGGACCATGGTATCTCATCTGAAGTGTTAAACCCAGGTATTGGGTCCATAGTATTGATTATCTATGGTTTTGGACCATGGTATTGAGTAAGGCCTAAGACTATAAAAGGGAAAGGAGATCATTAGGCAAAGGCATTCACTCAAGCATTGAATATCTTATGAAGAGCAAGATCTAGAATTGGGTTATGGTGCATCGCTAGATCTGAACCAAGGAGGAACCTGAGCGCTAGAAGAAGGATACGTTCTATTGTTGGGTTAAGATCTTAAGGCTTGAATAGTAGTATCTTTGTGTGATTTTGATCTGTTATATTTGGTGCATGACTTGATCTATAAATCTGATAATCTGGGTATAACTGATATCTGAATAAGTGAAAAGGGTAAATTATCTTTTATAGATCTATATGCAGGTTCGGCACAGCTGCGGTGCGTATACACGCTGGTTCAGTAATTCAAAATAGCGTATACGTTGGTTTGCCTTAATACATAAGTGTATGCACGCAGGTTTCACATGTTGAAGTAGCGTATGTCTCACAAAATATGTTTTAGCTACTTCTGTTTATTGCTGCAGTGTTCTGGGTTCAGAATTGGTGTCTGGTTACTGTTACTGTTTTCTGGGTACAGCATTCAGAGAAGTGACTATTTGATTCAGTTTTGTTTGGTTCAAAGGAAATTGGTTGATGCAGATACATTTGATGTTTGATTGATGTTATTGATGGATCCAGTCTGAAAATTTATGAAACGTGCTCCCTGAAAGAAAAGAGAAGGTTGTAGCCTTCTGTAGGTCAGCACCTACGTACTAGTACATCAGCTAGTACAAGATTTAAGGGGGTTGTAGCTCCCTTATAGGAGAAGCTAGAGAATGAGAGAAGGTTGTAGCCTTCTACAGGTAGAATCCTACGTACTGGAATAAGACTGCACCAGTACAGAAATTTTGTTAAAAAAAAGGAAGTTTCTTATTTAAAAGAAGATAGAGATGAATTGCAGTAGGTGGTTTTCACCCACATTGGGTTTCCACCTTATATCTTGTGTTCATGTGTGTGATGATCTATTCTGTTTTACTACACCTGTTTACTATTCTTAAGGTTAATGAAGTTCTGATGCACTGATTAAAGATCAACATTTAATGAATCCTAAGTTTACTGATATACGTTGGTTTCTTTAGACACAGTTGCGTATATACGTAGTTTCCCATAACTGAAGTAGCGTATACAATTTTTTTTTTCTCGGTAAAAGACTATGCTATTTCTATTAACTGGTAAACGTAATAAAATTACAAGAGGGGGCAGCTGCAGAAGCTTGCACATCATATATGTTACAAAATTTCCCCATAATAGAAGAGATGGGGATCTCATCCAAACTAACAACCAGATAGACAGAACAGAGAGCCAAATTCATTGGAATTACAAAGAAACTGAGAGAGAGAGTACTGAAACTAAGCATATGACTAGTAACCCTGAGAGTACTGAACCAAGACATTAGCATACGCCGCGGCCGGAGAGTTCTCAAAACTGAGCCATGCTCCCAAAGCAGGCTTCCAAAAACCAAAAAGTGCAAACTCAAGAGCCATCTGTTCAACTGTCCTCTTCCCCTTGTGTCTCCTCGGCTTGCTGACACATGTCGTCGTGGCTGAGCCTGTCTTTTTCATTCAACACGTTGCCCTCCTGGTTTCTGTCGGTGTTGCCAGTGTCGGGGTCCAGGATTAGGTTGATGCAGTCACTCAGGGGAGGAATTAGGGAGGGCGAGTCGACCTGAATCATTGGTTCAACATCCCTCTTGGCGGCCATGGTGATTTGGGCAGAGGAACGCTCACTGCTATTGGAAGAATTGGGGTCAATGCAGGAAATTGGAGGCACCTGGTTGATTTCCTCCGTCATTAGGATGGTTATCTGGGCTTATATCAGAGGGCGTTTCAGATTGCTTTGAAATTTAAAATGGATGGATTGGAAAGCGCTGTTGGGTATCGGATGGCGAGTGGGGTTACTTGCAGGAGGATCCTCAGGGGAAGAAGTGAGGTTGATGGTGGTGAGAAGAGGAGTGGACTGAGGGCGAGCAGAGGGTCGTTTGCTGCTGCCAGGTCTTTCCTCGGAGCGAGAACGCTTCCCAGGTCGCTTCATGGTGCAGAAAATGACTGTGACTTTCAACGAAATAGTGTGGAAACCGGAATTGTGCCTCAGAGCATCCAAGGACCCCGAACCGAAACGAGAAATAGAACAGAAGACAATGGAAACACTAAACCGAGAGACAGAGCCTGAATAACTGAAATAACAGCGAATGGAGCACTTACCCCAAGCTGTTGAAGGAATTCCAAAGTGAAGAACGCAGGACGAGTAGAAGGGCTGCCAATTCGAGCCAGAACCAGCTCGAATTTCCCCTCTGAGGCGGGGCTCCCTCTCGAACTCACCCACAAATCTCACAACAAACCAAACAAAGTAGTCCTCGACCAAATGCATGATGGAATAATCACTGAGTCACTGCCTGTAAATAATGCTCCACAAACTGCGTCGGGCTTCATCCGCCATTAATGGTGTTGTCCTGCGCCGTCCCAAAGCCATAAAAACATTCTCCCCGCCTTCGATCTGCATCTGGGGCTCCACGCTGCAGAGCAGGTGGCGGTATCATGCGACTTAACTGTGCATGAATGCCATTTAAAGCACTACAATCACCCGGATCCGGGAGCTCTTCTGCATACTCAGGTTTCTCCTTTTGCACTTGATTGTGGAAATCTTTCAATTGGGAGTCTTGAAGGATTGTTGCGGGATCTCCGGTCGGTAGAGGTCTATCGCAATCCACCCCCACATTAGCAAGGAGATCCGCAATTTTTTTTCCATCTCTTTTGATGTGGGTAAAAGAGATCGCTCTGTTGTTGTTGATCCAGTTCTCCATATGCATTAGTCTTTAAGCCAGTCTCCAACTGTTATAGATTTTGGAGGAGGAGGAGCCCTGGAGAAGCTTCGTAGCCATGTGAATAAGAATTTGGGAATCTCCCTCCACTATGAGCGGGAAAAGGTGTTGTTCCTGAGCAATTAGAAGTCCTTGCCAGAGACCTTCTAATTCAGCCGAATTGTTGGTATCCCAACCATGATAACCCAAAAAGATTGTGATACTGTTCCCTGTATGATCTCTGATTAATCCGCCGAATCCTGAGTGCCCCAGATTGCCCTTGGAAGCCCCGTCAAAATTGATTTTGTACATATCTTTTGGGGGCGTAGACCATTTCCCTGGAGGTGACCCATTGGAGGGTCTGGTGCCTAAAGTTATCTGATCTTGCCTTCTTTGAAATTCCCAGTTGTTCCAGATTGATTGTTCCTAAGGGAGAGTTGGGAGATCATCTTGGTACCATGTTTTTAGGGAGATGGTTTCTTCAATATTGTTTTTTATGGTTAACCATATCTCTTCCAGGGATTTGAACTAGTTTTTGAATATTCTGCCATTTCTCTCTTTCCAGATGGTCCAAGTGACAAAGCCAGGTATGAGCTTCCATATGTAATTGAGAATCTTGCTTTGATAAGGGTGAGGGTCCCAGTTGCTTATGGTAGCCGTTATGTCCCCATTCGCCCCTGTCTCTTTCTAACTATGAAATTGAATTTTTTGCCAGATATTATATGCAAGTGGGCAATGATACCAAAGGTGTTCAATGGTTTCTTCTTCTTTTTTGCAGTTGAAACATATGGAGGGGCCTATGAAATTTCTTTTCCTCAGGTTATCCCAGGTTAGAACCCTTTTGTGGCAAAGGAGCCATAGGAAGGTGGAGATTTTCGGCCACGTGGAGGAATCCCATATCTTGTTCCAGATCTTGGCAGGCCTGGAGTGATCTTTAATTAGAAGATTATAAGCCTCTTTTGTGGAGTAAGTTCCTTTTTCTTTGTAACCCCATCTGAGAATGTATGTTCCTTCTAAGCTTTGTATTTTCCTTTTTTCTAACTCTGTGTCCAGATTTTGCTGTTCTTGTTATGATCCAGTAGCTATGATCTGAGAGGCCTTGTGCCAAGTTCTGATGGCATGTTGAGCCGTCGTATTCCAATGGCTTCCAACTGTTGTGGGGGGATGGGGGTCCCTGTCCCCAGGCACCATATTCGTGAAGAGTTCACTTAGCTTGGGCATCTGGTGCCAAGAATCGTCCCAAAAGCGAGCTTGGTTCCCGCTTTTTACCTCCCAAAAACTATGTTGTTGAATAAGGTTCCTATGAGTTTTTGCCGAATTCCAAATAATTGAGCCATTGCGTAGCTCAAATATTCTGACAAGCTCCTCTCTGGGACAATTCCCCACATATTTGGCTGTACATAGGGTAGTCCAAGGGGTGGGAGAGCCTGAGATCCATCTCCACCAGATGCGAGCTCCCATGACCGCATTGCTATGATTGGGATCTCTCAGCCCAATGCCACCTCCTTTTTTGGGCAAACAAGCTGTCTCCCATTTGACTAAGGCCCATTTACGGTGTAGCCCCTTGCTGCCCCAAAGGAAGGCTCTTTGGATGGATTTGAGCTCTTTGAGAACCCATTTGGGGGCCGAAAGGATGGAGAAGAGGTAGAGGGGCATGGCCTGAAGGATAGCTTTGATCAGGACTAGACGGCTGGCCATGTTAAGGGATCTGTGGGTCCATGAAGACAATCTGGTTTCCAGTTTTTCTAGGAGGGAGTTCCAGGCAGCATGCTTCAAGCTGGAAGCCATAAGGGGGGCTCCCAAATAAGTGGAAGGTAGCTTGGCTAGGGAAAATTGAAGGATTCGTAGAATGGTAGATTGAATAGCAGAGGGGGTGTTAAAAAAGAAGATTTGGGACTTGGACTGGTTGATAGATGCCCCAGAGGCTTCTGAAAAATCTGCTAAAAGGGATTTGAGCTGCCTAGTTTCTTGGACCGAAGGATGCCCATAGAGCATAGTATCATCTACAAATTGCTGATGAGTAGCCGCAGGGGTATTCTGGATGGCTATACCTTTGAGGCGATGCGATTGTTGAGCCTGCTTGATGCTTCGCCCAAGACCTTCCGCAGCAATGATGAAAAGGAAAGGGGATAGGGGGTCCCCTTGCCTAATGCCTCGGGAGGGATGAAAGGTTTCAGAGGGGATGCCATTGATTAGAACCGAAAAGAAAGAGGAAGTGAGGAGGCTCATAATCCAGCAAACCCATGAAGTGTTGAAGCCAAATGCCAGTAAGATATTTTCCATGTAATTCCAACAGAGGCTATCAAAATCTTTTGAGAGATTTAGTTTGAGAAGCATACCTGGTTTCTTGGAGGTCTTCAGGGAGTGGATGATTTCATGCGTGAGGATGATACCATCTATAATCTGCCTTCCTTCCACGTAGCCGGATTGTTCCGGCGAGATGATCAGAGGTAGCAAGAGCTTTAGTCTTGTGGCGATGATTTTGGAGATGATTTTGTAGATGATGTTGCAGAGAGCAATTGGTCTGAATTTGTCCGGTTTACATGGCTTCTCAACCTTAGGAATCAGAGCTAGAAAAGTGGCATTTATACCTGGGAACATCCATCGAAGTGAGCGTGATTCTTCCACTACCTACCAGACTTCATGCTTTATGAGATCCCAGAAATGGTCGAAAAAGTTGGAGGTGAAGCCATCCGGACCTGGCGCTTTGCCTACTTTTAGTAGCTTAACTGTGGATTCCACTTCCTGGAGATCAATAGGCTTGAGGAGCATTTGATTGTGTTGATTGGATATTAATTTGGGAATTTTGCTGGTGATGTTTTGAATTGCTTGGGACCGATCGATGCTTGGTTCTTTGTGCACCTTCTTGAAGTGATTGAGAAGTTCAGCCTCGATCTCTTCGTGCTTCTCAAGTTTATCTCCCTGCTCATTTTGAATGTGAGTAATATTGTTGTGCATTCTGCATTGTATTGTGGTATTGTGGAAGAATTTGGTGTTTTTCTCACCTTCTTTGAGCCACCGAATTCTTGATTTTTGCTTCCATAACACTTCTTCATGTTTTTCTTTTTCCATTAACTCTTTTTCAAGAGTTTTTTCTTGGCCCGCTAGATCATTGGATCTGCCCTGGGTGATGATTTTTTGTTGTAGCTGCCTCATTTCCTGTTCAATGTTTGCCTTCCCATGATGAATATTGCCAAAGGTGGTTCTATTCCAGTACTTGATTTTACCTTTGAGGTGCTTGAGCTTTTGTTGAAATTGGAACATTTTGGATCCAGGAGGAGGATGGAAGCGAAGCCATTCAGTGCTAACGAATTGGTGAAAGTCGGGATGGGATAGCCAGAAGGCTTCAAAGCGGAAAGGTCTGCGAGTATTATTCCCCGGTCGTGACCAGTGGAGAGAGATGGTCCAGTGGTCTAAGCCAGTGAAGGGCAAGATAGAAGCAGCAAAATCTCCTCCAAGATGGATGGCATTATCTGAGAGAAGAAATCTATCTAACCTAGAAGCAATATGCAAGTGGCCGGCTTGTTTGTTGTCCCATATGAAAGTGCCATTATTGAAAGGGAGATCAATGAGCCAATTATTTTATATGAAGTCCAGCAGGAAAGTTCCATCCTGTGAAGTTTTACCCTTGCCTCCTCGTCGCTCATCCATCCTTGTAATCATGTTAAAATCTCCTGTAGCAATCCATAGAGGGAGAGATCTATTTTGATTAAGAGCCGATATGGAGTCTAGAATCCTCTCTTTTTGCCGAGTGTCCTGTGGGAAATAAACATTAGTGAGTAGTCCATATTGATTTGTTCCTAGAATATGAAAAGTTGCTTGGAGAAAGATCATGTGCGCATGGAAATTGGTGAGCTCCACTGCTCTTGAATCCCATATAATTGCAATTCCTCCTGAGGCTCCATTTGCATCGACTGCTGTATTGTAGCTTCCGGGCCAAAATTTCTTAGCTAGCTTATCCAACATTGTTGTATCACATTTTGTTTCTTGCAAGAAGATAACCTGAGGGCTTTCTTGCTTTATCATGTTTTTGAGTAAACGGGTTTTCCTGGGGCCGTTCAACCCTCTGATATTCCAGGAGATTAACTTCATTGGGAAAGATTAATATCAGGACTGAAGTACTTCGTTAACTTGGCGTATCTGCCTGAATCTACTAAGGTCTGCCCTACCTTGATTGTTCTTTGGAGGATAGTTTTCCTACCTCGCTTTTTTATGTCCTTGACAATGAGGTGCCGGTCCCAAGGGCTGCCGGTTTGGATTCCCAACGATTTTTGCCTTTGAGCTCTTGATAAAACTTCTTCTAGGTTTTTTAGTTGTCCTGCTGGAATATTATCAAAATTGTTTGTGGTGCATGCCTGTTCCAATCCCAGGAGATCCAGATCCCCTATGTCTATTGATTCTGTTTCTTCATCCATAAAGCTATAATAGTCTTGGTCTTCCATAGGTTCCTCCTCTGTGCCGATGCCTGAAAATGGCTTCTCCATTGGTTTATCCCCTTGGTCCATTGAGGTTGATGCTTCTTTTCCTTTGGTATCTGATTGAACCCTGGTGGATTCCTCTTTTTTACTATTGTCAGCAGTCTCTGGTGTTATTCCTGGTTGCTTCATTTGAGTTTCCGGATGATCTGCTAGGGCTTCGGATTTGTTGCTGGTGGATGGCTTTGACTGGCTGGATGGCGCAGCAGTAGACTTCGGAGCTGGCTTCTTGTTTGCCCTTCGGCGGCGAGCTACCTTGATGAAACCAGAGCCATTAGAACCTTCCTGGTCCGTAGCAGGGGAGGGTTTCTGATTTAAAGGGCAGTCTCTGAATAAGTGCCCCAGGCCATGACATCTTCGGCAGCGAAAGGGCACATGTTCGTAATCAATCATTTGTAACCAATTCTTGTCAAAGTGAGAGAGAGTTACCGCATCTAGAAGAGGCTGATTGAGATTCATGTAAACACAAAGTCTGGCATAAGAAGTGTATGTACCTGTTTTTATTTCTTCAGCTGCTTTAACAAAGTCACCTAGCGTGTTGCCTATGGCTTTCAGGGATTCTTCTCCCCAGAATTCGTTGGGAAGAGAGTACAGGCGGATCCAAACCAGAGCCCAACTGAGATCTACCGTATCTGCGTTGAAGCGCTCTACCCAGCCTTTGAGAAATAGACCAGCAACGTTGAAGAAATAAGGGCCTCCGTCCATGACTCTGTTTCTATCCTCCAGGCAGTTGAAGATAGCTATGAAGAAGCCTTTCGCTCCTAGTTGCAGGGTGATGTGCCCCTTGGGATGCCATTTTGCTTGTATCCAGCTTCGCAGTGCACGTTCAGTTGGCCACATCCCAATAAACTTCCCTATGAGGGCATAGGCTATCATATATTGTATTCTTTCTTCAATGAGGTGTCCTGGCAGTTCGACTCGAGGTCGAATCGCTGCAACTGGTTTGCAGGTTGCAGAATGAATTTCTCTCGCATTGTCTTCTTCCTGGTTGGTGTTTTCCTTGTCCATCTGGTTCTTTGGAATATCATTGTCATTTTGCAGGGGAGGTTCGCCGCCTCCCCTCGGCTGATGTTCCATACGGCGCGTACCTATTGATAAAAGTCCAGGATCTAGTGCCACTTTGGGCTACTGACTATATCCGTAAGAGCAGACCTGCCTTGTCTGCAATGGCAGAGGGACAGAGCCTGCCAGAGTCACTAATTTTCAAACCCTAGCTGCCGCCATCGCCAGAGCTCTCCCATAAGAGAAATAGGAATATTATTCAAAAATCGTAGCGTATACAATTTTGATTGTGAAATGGAAATTAATTGATTTGATAATACTGATTATTATTTCCAACAATTGGTTTTAGAGAAAGTCCTTCAGAAGAAGCTTGATCACTTGAAGGAAGATCTATCATCATGAGCAACTACAAAAAAGAGGCATCGATCAGGCCACCAATCTTTGATGGGAGAAACTTCGTCTATTGGAAGGTAAGAATGACAACCTATCTTCAATCTCTTGGTACAAAAGTTTGGGAGATCGTGGAAGTAGGATACACATTTCCATCAGCAACTCCTACAGATACGAATGGTAAGAAGTAGTATGAAAAAAATGCAAAGGCTGTCAATACTCTATTAGGGAGTTTATCTCAATCAGAATTCGTCAAGATTATGCAGCTCAAAACCGCAAAAGAAATATGGGACAAGATCGTTTTCAGCTATGAAGGAGACGATCAGGTAAAACATGCAAAACTACAAACTCTCAGAATTCAATATGAAAATCTCAGAGTGCACAATGATGAAAGTGTGGCTAATTATTTCTTATGTATAGATGAGATTGTTAATTGTATGAAAAGCTTGGGTGAAGAGATAAAAGAAGTTACTTTGGTTGAAAAGGTTCTAAGATATTTGTCTTCTAAGTTTGAATCAAAATTTTCTGCTATAGAAGAAAAGCAGAATCTACAGAGCATTACCATGTCACAGCTGCACGGAATCCTAACTACTTTCGAAATGAAAAAAGGGGGACCAACAGATAGGAGAGAAGCCACATTCAAAGCTTCAGGAAAAGGAGATTACAATGAGTCAGGACATATGTCAGAAGGAGAGGAAGAATCAAACTTTGTCAAGAACCTTCAACAGGGTTCTGGAAGATTCAGAGGTAAGCTACCTTTCAAATGCTTTGCTTATGGAAGAGTCGGTCACTATGCAGCCAAGTGTCCTCATAAAGATAATATTGAAAAAGGTAAGGAACTGGTTAGATGGAACAGAAAACATAATGTAAGTAAGAAGATCTATTATACTCATGAAGACAGTGATGGATTTTCAATTAGTGATGAAGATGAACAATGTAATGATTATAGACTTTTGATGGCTTTGAAGATGATGATTTCTTGGATGCTATAGATGAAGATGATCTCTATGAAGAAATTTCTAAACTTAAAATCTGTTTAGAAGAAAAGAGTATGATCATAGATACTCTGACATTCCAACTTGATGAAAGGGAAAAACACAATGAAAAGTTAGAATGTGAAATTGTGGGACTTAGAAAAGATATTAAGAAAACAAAAGCTCTTAACCTTAGATTTGCTAAAGGATCTGAAACTTTAGATGAGATTATCAAAGTTCAGCGTTCTCCTCTAATCAAGACAGGTCTTGGATATTCTGAAGAATCATCTCAAGCACAGAAGCCATCCACCTCCAAAAGTTATCTTGAAGCACCAAGGAGAAGTGAACAGGTTGACAATCGACAACAAAGGCATAAAGAAAATCACCAGGTAAATCAGGGTCAATCTACTTCAAGGATGAACATAGATCACCAAGTAAATCAAGGGCAATCTACTTCAAGGATGAACAAAAGCTACTACCAACCGCAGGTAAATCATTCTCAATTTGGCTCAAGAATGAATGTCTATGGAAACTACAATCACCTGGATGGTAGGTTTGATAATCACAGGAATTTCTTTAATGGCCAATGTTTTTCATGTCATAACTTTGGACACAAAGTTGTTCAATGTGTTGCCTACAAGACCATAATGACTCGAGAAGCACAAAATCAAAGGAGTGTGACTGGGATCATGAAGAGAACCTACAATAACTTTTCTGCTCTTGAAAATGAAATAGAATGTTCTATTTGGAACAACTTCGGTCATGAAGATTCTAAATGCAGGAGTAAGTTTTTGCAAACATCTCAGAAGGAGCAACCTTCATTGGGTCCCAAAACATGGAGAAAGAAAGAACCGCAACTAGAAAGATGTGGTATAGCCTTATATGCGGAAGGACAAGAAAATCAATGGTACATCGATAGTGGATGCTCGAAACATATGACAGGTGATGAAGAAAAACTTCAGTCATATAGTGCCTTAGAAAAGGAAAGGAAGGTCTCATTTGGATATGACACCCCTGCACTCATAAAAGGTAAAGGTTCTGTTATTTTGAAATAAAAAGTCAAAGCTAGAAATGTTATGTATGTTGATGGCTTCAAGCATAATTTATTGAGTGTTAAACAAATGTGTGATCAAGGAAATGAGGTAATATTTCGATCAAATGGATGTATTGTTCGTGAGATTGATACAGGAGAAACAATGATCAAAGGCATAAGAACTCCAAATAATTTATACATACTCAAGGGAGGACAACAACAATGCTATCTAAGCAAGAAGGATGAACACTGGCTATTGCATAGAAGATTGGGGCATCTAAGCTTCTCTCAGATAAGGAAAGCATGCAAATATTAGGCGGTTCGTGATCTCCCTGGCATTAGAATTCCAGACAATACAATATGCAAATCATGTCAGTTTGGAAAGCAATCCAGAACTAATTTCCCTGAGAAGGAAGGATCAACTAGTAAGCCACTTGAACTTGTCCATACTGATGTATGTGGTCCATCCAGGAAAAGGTCACCTCGAGGAGAAGAATACTTCATATTTTTCATTGATGACTTTTCCAGGATTTGTTGGCTAGGACTTCTGAAGCATAAAGACGAAGCTTTCGAAAAGTTCAAAGCATTCAAAGTGTTGGTTGAAAACGAATCAAATCGCAAAATCAAATGCCTCAGGTCTGATCGAGGAGGGGAATTTACCTTGGATGAATTTTTTTATTCTTGTGAAGAACATGGAATAAGAAGGGAATTCTCTACTGCAAGGACTCCTCAACAAAATGGAGTAGTGGAAAGGATGAAAAGAACGGTTCAACAAATGGCTCATGCTATGCTTGATGAGTCTGGAACTCCCGCAACCTTCTGGGGTGAAGCTGCATTTGCTGCAATTACTATTCTCAACAAGACAAACGTCCGGGTGAACAACACTCAAACTCCTCATGAACTTTGGTATGGTAAGACTCCTACAGTAAAATACTTCAAAATTTTTGGAAGCAAATGTTACATCAAAAGGACTCATGAAAACCCTGGCAAGTTTGAACCTAGAGTAGATGAAGGCATTCTCCTTGGTTCCTCTTCCCAAAGCAAAGGATATAAGTGTTACAATAAAAGACTTGGAAAAATTGTTGAAAGTATTGATGTAGTGGTTGATGAAGAAGGAAACAATCCAAGGCAGGAAAAATCCGAAGATTTCGAAGATGATGAGAACTATCCTTCAACATCAAATCAGACTTATGATGAAGAAGAAACCTATGAGGCACCAAAAGAACAGATAAGGGTAGAAGAAAAGACTCCATCTAGGTATGTTCATAAGAATCATCCAGAAACTCAAATTTTGGGGCAGAAAGAGGCAAGTGTACAAACAAGAAGAACTATTTCAAAAGCTTCAAGCTATCTAGCATTGCTCTCCTCCGCTAAACCATGAAATGTAAGTGAAGCATGCAAAGATGAATGCTGGGTCAAGGCCATGAATGAAGAACTTGATTAGATTGAAAAGAATAACACTTGGGAGTTGGTTCCTAGACCAAATGATAAGAATGTCATAGGGACAAAATGGATATTCAAAAACAAGTTGAATGAAAATGGAGATGTTATTAGAAACAAGGCCAGACTTGTTTGTAAAGGGTATGCTCAACAAGAAGGCATAGACTTTGAAGAAACTTTTGCACCAGTTGCTAGACTTGATGCCATAAGAACGTTCCTTGCTCTTTCTAGCTTTTAGGAGTTCAAAGTATATCAAATGGATGTGAAATCTGATTTTCTAAATGGAGACTTAGAAGAAGAAGTGTACATTGCGAAACTAGATGGATTTATCCTTGGGAATGATCCAAAACTTGTATGCAGACTCAAAAAGGCTATCTATAATCTTAAACAGGCTCCAAGGGCTTGGTATTTTTGGTTGGACAAATATCTCCATAAACAAGGTTTTCAAAGGGATCAATAGATAGCAATATATATATATTTAAAATTGACAATGATAAATTGCTAATACTTGTTGTGTATGTTGATGATATCATCTTTGGTAGCCATGAAGAAACCATGAGTCAAAACTTTGCTTTGGTGATGCAGAAAGAATTTGAAATGTCCTTACTTGGTGAGCTCACATATTTTCTTGGTTTACAAGTCCAACAAAACAAAGACGTATTTTTCTATCACAAACCAAGTACCTCAAGCAGATCTTGAAGAAATATGGGATGGAGGATTCAAAACCAGTATGTACCCCTATGGTAACAGGATGCAGCCTCAGTGTAAATGATGAATCAACAGAAGTACATCAACCAACCTATAGATCCATGATTGGTAGTCTTCTCTATCTAACAGGTACCTGATTAGACATCATGCATGCAATGGAAATAGTTGGAAGATTCTAGGAAAATCTGAAGGAAGCAAACCTTCAGGCAGTTAAGAGGGTTTTCAAATATCTTCAAGGAACGGAAAATTATGGCTTATGGTATCCTAGAGATACAGATCTCACACTTCATGCATATATAGATGCAGATTGGGAAGGAAGCTTGGATGACAGAAAAAGCACTAGTGCTGGTGCATTCTTTATGGGTTCCAGATTAGTATCTTCGTTTAGCAAGAAACAAAGCTCAATTGCATTATCTACAACTGAAGTAGAATATGTGGCTGCTGCATCTTGTTGCACACAACTCCTTTGGATGATGCAAACATTGCAAGATATTCAAATCACTTGTACTCCACCTATCTCCATTTTTTGTGATAATACAAGTGCAATCAGTATTTCAAAGAATCCAATCATGCATTTAAAGACCATGCACATACCTATCAAATATCATTTTCTTTGGGAATAAGTGCTTGAACAAAAGGTGAAATTGGAGTATGTTCCCTCCAAGGAACAAGTTGCTGATATATTCACCAAACCACTGCCCAGGGAGACATTTGAATACCTCAGACAAAAGCTAGGAGTAGTTGATGCACCATCTTGCTGTTGAAATTATTTGTTTCATAGAACAGTGGTTGTACACGAGTTTGATGAAGCGTATCCACGTACATATGCCTATTTCTGTGGATATAGTCGCGTATATGTTGGTTTGAAGACAAACAGTGGGGCCAGACTCAGGATGAAAATAGTATGATATGGGTCTGACAGAGACCATCTGGCACAGGTTCAGGGGGATCATATACTTCTAATAATACATTGTTGGCATTATCTTAGAAGATCTTGGTTCATCTTCTTTCAGGTGGAACAGGTGCAGACGAAGATCCTGGTTGCTAGTCTTGATGATGGTTGACAAATGTTGTTGATGTTAGTTGCTGATGACTATCATATTCTTGTCTCAAATATTTAGTTTCTATGTCATGTATTTCCTTTATTATCAAGGTCATGTAACAACGTATCTTGGTTTCCCCACTATGTCTAGGATGGATGATGTAATGTTCTTGTTTTATCCTGTGTAAACTTTTGGTGTATCCCCACTTGGTTGGGAGGATGAATTAATATTGGTATATCCCCACTTGGTTGGGAGATGGATGTATGTATGAGTCTTTAGTGATAGGAAGGTCATTTATGATGTACAAAGTCATGTTTCTTCTTGTAGAACATCTTCTTGCAGACCTTGCCTACAATCAGGGGGAGCATGGACGACACAACAAAGTAGAGATTTCAGCATGTACTCAGGGGGAGCATAACCCTTTGCCCTTGATGACAAAGGGGGAGAATGACTTTGAGTGACTTGGGGTTTCCATCAAGTCCAAAGGGGGAGATTGTTGGCATTATGTCACAGGTTTGGCACCATGACACAGGTGTTGTCCTTGAGGCAACTCACTCAAATGACAGATTACAGTTCAGGTTCTCAGAATGAAAGAAAAAGAGATATACGCAGGTTCATCTTAACCAAGTCGTGTATCCACGCGGGATTGCCGATCAAAAGGCGCGTATATGTATGCACACACTTTCATGCAAGGAAAAGCGTGTACATGTGGGAAAACTTATTTTTTGGTCCATGGTATTTAGTCCTTGGTATTTGAACCTATGGTTTTGGACAATGGTATCTCATCCGAAGTGTTAAAACCAGGTATTGGGTCCATGGTATTGATTCTCTATGGCTTTGGAACATGGTATTGAGTAAGGCCTAAGACTATAAAAGGGAAAGGAGATCATTAGGAAAAGGCATTCACTTAAGCATTGAATATATTATGAAGAGCAAGATCTAGAATTGGGTTATGGTGCATAGCTGGATCTGAACCAAGGAGGAACCTGAGCGCTAGAAGAAGGATAAGTTCTATTGTTGGGTCAAGATCTTAAGGCTTGAATAGTAGTATCTTTGTGTGATTTTGATCTGTTATATTTGGCGCATGACATGATCTATAAATCCGATAATCTAGGTATAAATGATATCTAAATAAGTGAAGAGGGTAAATTATCTTTATAAATCTGTACGCAAGTTCGACACAACAGAAGCGCGTATACACGCTGGTTCAGTAATTCAAAACAGTGTATACGCTGGTTTGCCTTAATACAAAAGCGTATGCACACAGATTTTACATATTGAAGTAGCGTACATCTCACAAAATATGTTTTGGCTACTTCTATTTATTGCTGCAGTGTTTTGGGTTCAGAATTGGTGTCTGGTTACTGTTACTGTTTTTTGGGTACAACATTCAGAGAAGTGACTATTTGATTCAGTTTTGTTTGGTTCAAAGGAAATTGGTTGATTCTTATACATTTGATGTTTGATTGATGTTATTGATGGATCCAGTCTGAAAATTTATGAAACGTGCTCCCTGAAAGAAAAGAGAAGGTTGTAGCCTTCTATAGGTCAGCTCCTATGTACTAGTACATCAGCTAGTACAAGAGCTAAGGGGCTTGTAGCTCCCTTCCAGGAGAAGTTGGAGAACGAGAGAAGGTTGTAGCCTTCTGCTGGTAGAAGCCTGCGTACTAGAATAAGACTACACCAGTACAAAAATTTTGTAAAAAAAAGTAAGTTTCTTATTTAAAAGAACATAGAGATGAATTGTAGCATGTGGTTTTCACCCACATTGGGTTTCCACCTTATATCTTGTGTTCATGTGTGTGATGATATATTCTGTTTTATTGCACCTGTTTACTGTTCTTAAGGTTAATGAAGTTCTGATGCACTGATTAAAGATCAACATTTAATGAATCCTAAAGTTACTGATATACGCTGGTTGCTTTAGACACATTTGCATATATATGTAGTTTCCCATAACTGAAGTAGCGTATACAATTTTGATTGTGAAATGAAAATTAATTGATTTGATAATACTGATTCACCCCCTCCCCCCCCCCCCCCCCCTTAGTGTTATTTCAAACAAAAACATGATTGCAATCATGTTTTTCATGTATTTCTCATTTTTCATGTAGAAAGGTCCATCGAAAGTATGCAACATGGATACTCCTTGGATATAAAATTAAAATTTTCATTCAACGAGTGTTCCCACTCAAAATTTGAATAAAATCATAGGGAGATAAGTTAAAAATTATTATTATTATTATTTTCCAAAAATGGTGAATCATCCCCCATGGTTGACATAATCAGCTTGAACCCAATTGATTCTTATAAATTTGATTTTGGTTGTACATTTTTGTTTTGATGCCCATTTTAGACCTTGTTGCACAGTTTTTGTCAAAGTTCCAATGAAGCAGAAATACCAAATTTTTCAATAGGATGGATCATCTATGAGCAGTTTATGTGTCATTATAAACCCATTCTGAAAGTTATGTAATGTAAATAATGCTAGTAATACTATGAATGTATGTAACAACCTATGTAAGCCTATTATTTTAGTAAGAGTTTCATCCAATGAGGTTTTTCGTCTCACTGATTCATTTGTGTTTCTAAACACGGATGATCAGAAAAGTTTTTCTCTCGAGCCTCACTCCAAAGATAGGGTGGAATTTTTCGTCAAAGCATTAGGTTAGTCCTAATGTTCTAGTTAAGTTTTATGTAAAAGTGATATGGGAATAATTTAACCTAATTGGCTAAATTATTTTATTACAAATCACTTGGTCTACTAGATCATATTGTGTCGTGGAATTACCCAATGAGCATATGAATCCTAGTAGCAACCCAATTCCTTGACAATAGGGATATTACACATGTTTATTATACCTAATTAATATTCTTGTTGGCTATTAATGTAGACTACAATTATAGCAACCTCTTTCTTGTATAATTAATTACTAAATTATTAAAAAAAAAACTTTTTAACTGCACACCATGGATATTTTAAATGGACACAAAATGGTCACCCATCTTTTTAGAGCATTTGAGAAGTCTCAATCTTCTTTTCCATTAACATTTTATAGATTATTGTGTCTATGGATATGTCTATTATAGAGTAAGATTTCCAAAATTTTAATTTAATTAACTATTAAATTTATGATAAGGATTTAAATTTCTTAGAATATTATTAATATATACAAAGTAAAGCTTGAGATAGTTATGTCTTTTTTTTCCCTTTTAGTCAAATTTATTAATTTAAAAAAATATCATAAGAATGAGTGTCATATGAAATGAGTTATGGTCTTTCCGGCACGTGGTATTGATAAGTCATGGTACTGACTCATAGTATTTGTAATAACACTTATTAATTCCTACCAAGGCTCTAACAATCGATTTTTTGTTGACAACTATTAATTTAGAATTGACCAATGCAACTTATAAAGTTTAACTTTGAAAAAAAATATTTATTTTCAAAATTATTGAATAACTATTTTTCAAACATCTGATTAGAACATAACTTGAAAGTATTGTTGTAGCCATTGCACAATATAATGTCATGTGGATAATTGCCTCACATATTTTATGCCATAATTGATGGATATGGTTGCAATAGTCATGCATCACTTTTAGATATTTGCATGACTACTTTTATTTTACCCTTTGCAAGAATACCATCCAAAATTAAAATACTTGAAAATAGATCATGCTTAGGTAACTAACATATATATTAGTATTTGCTCACCCCAAAATATGGTGGAATTTTTCGTCAAAACATAATGTTAGTCTTAGTGTTTTAGTCGAGTATTATGTAAAACTGATGTGGGAATAATTTAAGCTAATTGACTAAATTATTTTATTACAAATCACTTGGTCTACTAGATCATACTGTGTCGTGGAATTACCCATTGAGCATATGAATTCTAGTAGTAGCCCAATTTCTTGATAATAAGGATATTACATATGTTTATTATACCAAATTAATATTCTTGTTGGCTATTAATGTAGACTACAATTATAGCAGCCTCCTACTTCACATGTCAAATGCCCTATATACAGTAAGTATACAAACACATTAAATCTAAAATGCCTAAAATGAAAAACTTTAATTGTGAAGTGGTAGAGGGATTTAAACCCTAAGGTGAAATTTTGCAATCACATAGGTAAAAAGAAACAAAGATTTATGGTAAGTATTGATTTTTTTTTTAATTTTTTTTATTTTTTTTTTTGAATTTTAATTAAATCTAAATAGGAACAAAGATCATAAAAATGCTTACTAGTAAAATCAATAGTAAATTTTTTATTATACAGAGTTTTAATTTATTTACTTTCTTGAATTGTAAATAAATCTAATAGAAATTGTAAGGAAATTTAACAACGAATTTATTTATTTATTTATTTTATCCAGGGTTTTGAATGAATCAGTATACCTTTAAAATTGTAATCTTCCTACGGTTCCAAAATTTTTTGCTACTCTGCAATGCTCCCGTCATGTCTCTCTTGCAAATGATCTCTCTTTTAATTAAACCCTAACAGAAAGTGTTGAAAAAATTATTAGTAGAATACACAATAAAATTTAAAAATATTACTATGTAGGGTTTCGAGTCAATCACCATACCTTTCATCTTTTGATTTTCTGAATAGTTTTGCTCCTCCAAAGTATTTTGCTACTGCACAATTCTCCTGGTGTCTCTCTCTTGCAAATCACTGCCTTAAAATCTTAGGAAAATTAATGAAATAGTGAATAAGTTTTTACTATATAAAAGAATTTATGAAATTAGATTTGAAAAAATCAATTTCCGCATCATTTTGAATTTAAAATAAGAAAAAAATAGCATTTTTTTTTCACTTTATCTGAACATTAGTGCGTTCAATAGTAAAGTGCACCAGTGCGTTTATAATAAAAGTGCACCGAAATTGTCGGGGCACCAAATTTTTTCAACACATCGACATGATACAATTCTTTTTTTCGAAATACTAAAATGGTAGCATTAGTTTTTTTAACGTAACGGTGTGGTTTTTATTTAAATGCATTGGTATTGCAATTATTATAAGAGCAACGAGATAGTTGAATTTGTTTTTATTTTTTAAATTCTAGAAACAAGTGAATATCAATGTTTTTTATTTAAACATGCTGGTGTGTTTTGGTACAAAAGCACTGATATAATTACATATTTTATATTTTTTGAAATTTCAAAAATCGATGCAGGTATTATTTGATCGTCCTAGTGTTGTTATGATTTAAACACATTTATGCATTTTGTTCCAATAAGCGCATTGATAGGGTTTAAAATCTATCTGAAATTTTATTTTCACATAAAATGACATATTAATCTCAAATTATCCTTTAGGATGCATCTATATGAATTGCAAAAGTTCATAGTATACATTTTTCACTTAAAGTTGTCTTATTGTTAAAAAATGGTTTGAAAACTATATTGAAATTCAGATTATGGTTATATGGTTCTCAAGATTCATTTTAGATATGCACACAAAATTTTATTTCTAGTCTTTCTCAAATGCAGGCACAATATCTCAATAATATCAAATGTCCAATTCTTAAAATTCCAACTCATTCCATATTACTTATCAAAGTCCTTCACATTGTTCTCCCTTGTCATCTCTATTAAGTTCAAATTTTATTTAATTTTCAGTTATCTCTATATGAAAAAAATCGTTTATAAACATATGTAATTCCACACCCAAGTCAATATGGAACTGATCGTAGGGAGAATTGGCTTAAGTCCCCTCAAGTGTTAATTAATTAGATTTTCAGGAAAAAATAAATTAAAATCATGAGTCATAAATTTAATTAATTAGAGTCAAAATTAAATTCATAGAGAAATGAAATTCTCCAAGTGGAATATTTCATGGGTCTTAAAAGAATTAATTTTTGGAGGTCTTCCACAAAAGGAATATTGGATATTTCAAGAAGAATTGGACCCTTGGACTTTGGTGGTCAAGTAAAAGTCAAAATTTTGAGAAAATTAGCTCAAAATTAATTATTTTGAGCTAATAAAACATAAATTAAATGATAAATTCGAAAATTTCTCAAAAATAAAAATTCGACGGCTAAGATTAAAATATGATCAAATATTTTTCGATGACCGAGATTATTTTGACACAGATCAAGCAAAGTAGCTGCTATTTTTCCACTTGGAGTATTTATCTATAAATTAGAGTCATTTGAGTCTCTAGCCATCTGATTTCTGGCTAAGAAATTGTTGTTGAAGCACTGATGTAACAATATTGTCCCGATGGTAACTTCTATTTCTATCATAATAAAGACTTTGGGGTGTAATTCAAGGTGTTCCATGTTCATTGATTTGTAGTATGTACTGACTACAGGCTTTCCTATGTTGTGTTGGTAAATGATAAGATTTGTTTTTCATTAGATGTAGATAAAGTTATTATAATGATAGTTTTGAGCTAATCTTAGATGATTTGATTCTCCATATGATTAATGGATTTTGAGATAAATACATAGTGTTTGTAGGTATTTCAGTCCTTGGTCTCCAAGTTCACAAAATGTGGGCATGGACCAACTTTGCTTGGATCTCAAATATTTATGTGGTGAATTTGATCTTCGCTAAGGCTACAGTGTGCATTGGGTTTCTAAAGTATATTTCAGCCATTTGTCAAAAACAATATCCATAAAAAAGTTTATTTCTCAAAAATTTATTTTTCAAAACCTTTCTATATTTGTAAATAGATTTGTAAATTATTTTTTCTAATTGTTGTTTTTTGGTTTTGAGATTTTGTATATATTTGGGGTTTTGGATGTTTTATCTCAATTTTTTTGTACGAGAAATCAAGAGAAAAAGTTGGAATAGATCTAGATCTAGGCCTTTGATGATAAGAACTGGTCTCTACAAGTTTTTACAAGGCTAACCATTGAAAAATTTGCAGCAACATTCATATCTGGAAGAGAAAAAAAATTTTGAAGCAAGGGTTTCAATTTTTAGGCCTCCTGGACCCGAATCAAGCCCTCTTAGGGCCAACGTCTTCCTTCTCTTTGCCCGTGTCAGGCTTTTTTTCCCTTTGCATCATCTTTTCTGCCCTTTTTTAGGCAAGTTGTACCCTCTAAGGGTCTCGAGCTGCCTTTCTAGGCCCAACGTTGAGGCCTTTGGGACTTAGAAGTCTTAGTCATAGGCTTAGGAGGCCTCAGCAGCGCTCTTTCACCCCAAGTGACTGCCTCAAAGGCTACTCATGGCCTTTAGGGCTCTTTTTGGCCCTCTAACCCTATTCATTCATCCCTATATGCCTCTCTCCCTTCAGTGTTCTATTTTCTTGACCTCCTCCTTCCTTTTTTAACCTCCCTTTGGCCTCCTAGCCCCCTTAGCCCTCAATGCTAGCCCTATTGGGCCTAACGTTGGCCCTAAATCCATCTTTGATTTTTTTGGATTGAATACTTGATCGTTTTGCATGTTTTTTGGCTCAAAAAATCTATTTTTCAAGTGGCAAGTTCATCTTAAAGTTTCAACAAATTTGGATGAAGGGATATTCAGGGCCTTAGGCCTATAGTTTCTTCTCTAAACCTTATCTTTTCACTATTTTTCTAATGTTGTAAATTTTATCTTATAAAAGTGATATAAGAGCCCTAAAATCATACTAAGTTGGTCAAAATAACTCAAAAATTACACAATTTAATTTTCTCAAAATTTGGCCACTTGGGCATCAAGGGTCTGGCCTAGATCTAAAATTTTGCTCGCAGGAATTTTTTGCTTAAATTATTGAAATTAGATCGGAACTTTGCTGAAAAATTTACCTAAAAAAGGCTCAAAAATAATATTTATTATTATTATTTATTATTATATTATTATTATTATTTTTTTTTTTTTTCAGTTTGACAAAATTTTCCTAGTTTTAGTCATATTAGACACTTGTTGTAGCATCACTAGCTCACTAGCTTTCTGATCTAAAAAGTGTTGTAATAAGTTACTTCAGATATGATATGTCATTGAATACTACATCCTAAAGTGGGTAAATTCATAAATTTGCATTTTCTATTCATTGGAATTTTTTTTGTTTCATATTTTTGGTAAATTTCAAGATCTAAAGTGATTTTGTTACTGTTGTCATAGGACTAATAACTGATGAATTTTCTGAAGTGTTACTTCTGATTTGGAATATTGGAGATCTAACATTCACTTGTTTTGTTTTAAGTTACAAGAATTTCTGAATTTTACACTTAAAGCACTCATACACTTAAGCTCTAAATTTCTAATCTTGTTGATGGTATAAATTGCTTTGGGTTTTGAAATCTAATTGGTGTTATGATGAGAACATTTTTATTCATCATTGGCTAATCGATAAATTGGATAATTTGTTGAAGTATCTTGTGGATTAATTCATTGGCACTTGTTCCTTAAGCATTTTTCTTGTTTTAGGATTTGTTAAGTACTATTGTCATAAAGGGTAATCATAACTTAAGTACTTAAAAAATATTAACTCAAGTAGCTTCACTCATAATCATTGCATAAGCATTATAGTCTTACTTTTGTATTTAATAGCTTACCTCCAAGCATAAGCTTGGTTGATAGACTCCTAGGACAACCCTCTCTTATCTAACTTGATGGATTCAACCCTTCTTAGTGGTTAACACAATGAACTTGTAGTCGTCAGAGCCACAGTCTCTACAATTCCAGAGGCATTGGGTGGTTGGAACACAGGGAGAGGTATCATTAATAAGGCCACTACCTACTTACCGTTGGCTTCCATCTCACAACCTACTCGAAAGATTGTTTCTCAAAATAGTTAAGGGAAAGGTTTTGTTAGGTCCCTATAATACTAATGATTCCCCCATTACTATTTTCATTGTAGCCCTTATTGTTATTATTGTGCCCTATTGTCTCCATATTGTTATTATTGTGCCCCATAGAAGCCCACGATTGTTATTATTGTGCCCTTATATTATTATTGTTATGTCGCCTTTGATTATATTGTGACCCCTTAGACTCTTATATATAGAAACAAGGTTTAGTCATTTGTATCATCCAAGAGTTGTTCATTTGTATAATGTAAAGGAGGTTTCTCCCTCTAAGAGGTTGATTTTGAAGTCATTCATCTATCTTTTCTATCTTTTTCTGAGCTGGTTCATAACATTTGGTATCATAAGTTTGGATTCTAGGGTTTCGCTACTCCAAATAGGTTATCATGGCATTTTCGCTATAACTTTGTTTTTACAACGTTTTAGAAGCTAATTAAAAATCCATTGGAGCCAAAATCTTGATGATCCTCAGGTCCGAATTTCAGAGCTTGTCTTGCTATATTTTCGGAGATATGATCTAAGGAAGTAGGGTTTTTGCAAGCTCCCAAATTACATCCCAAATAGGTGACCTTGGAAAAATCGTCATAAAATTCTCTGTGAGTATCAGATTGAGATTTCGTAGGAAGATACAGAAAGAGGACGGATTGTAATTTTTTGTGCATCGTTTTCAAGTCCAAAGTTTGAAACAGTGACATGTGGCACTTCGCACAAGTTCAATCTACTGAAAAAGTGCATAATCAGGTCATATTGGGAGATTGAGCATAACTCTTCCTGGAGAATCCAATTTCAATAACACTGATGACATTGGAAAGAGGACTCGGAAGGATACCACATTTTGCAATTTCATATCTTGGAGATCTGAAATGTCAAAGATACATCAGATTCAATATCGAGCTCCTACAAAGTGAAAAAAGGCTTGTAGTTTTTTTTTTGCATAAGTTTGGTTTGAAAAACTAGTTTGAAGGAATTCAAAGGGCGTATTGAAGCATAATTATCATTAATTGATGCCTCGAAGAAAGAAAATGGAAACACCTAGTAATAAACCTGAAAGCTATAGCATGACTCATGAAGAAGAGGAAGAAATGCAACATGATATATCAAAACTACGAGACTAAGTGCAACAAAATTCACTCTCACAAAAAATAGCAGAAGCTAAGATGGATGATGTGGAAGATAATATGGATGGTTTAAATAAAGGCATGGAAGTTAAAATGAATGACATGGAAGCTAAGATGGATGGTTTAAAGAAAGGTGTGGAAGCTTAGATGAATGACGTGGAAGCTAAGATTGAAGGCAAAATGGAAGATTTGAAGACAGATTTGACAAAGTTACTACAAGAAATGTTTACTAATGGTGAAAGGGTGGTAAAGGAAACTCATGATGAGAACAAAAGAAATGTTAATCATGATTTCATAGACTTTAACGTTGGATTGAAGACCCACCATGTTCCAAAGATTGATATGAGGAAGTTTGATGGCAAGGATCTCGTAACATGGATACTATGGATGGAGCAATATTTCAATCTCCATAATGTGCAAAACACACAAAAGGTATGCATTGCAACTTTATATTTGGAACCAAATCAGTTTATATGTTATCGTTGACTTTTCTCTCGTAAACAAATTGTCACTTGGGCACTTTTTACGGAAGAAATGATAGCACATTATGAGGATAAAAAAAGCAACACCTTTTTTAGCCATTTGATAAATCTCAAACAAAAGGGTTCAATGCTGGAGCAAATTGAGGACTTCCAAAAATTGAATATAAGCATAAAAGATATTCCAGAGGATCATAATATTGATGTGTTCATAGGGGCTTTAAAGGATAACATCCAACATGAGGTTCATCTTTGGGAACTTGATTCATTGGAGAAGACATTCAGGTTAGCAAGAAAAATGGAAAGCAAAATTATGGCAACCATGAAGCCTAACACTCACAACTATAAATATGGAAATGTTGTTGCCACTAGCCTTCCACAAACTACAAGGTTGGCACTACAACAATTGGAAGAAAAAAGAGCCAAAGGGCTTTGTTACAATTGTGATAACAAATACACTAAAGGTCACAAGTGTGCTGAGAAGAAATTATTTTACATAGATTGTGAAGAAGAGGAATAAAAGGAACAAGAAACATCAAAAGAAGAGGATATACACCAAGAACAAACCCTAGAGAAAGAAGACATGAATCTCACCATATATTGTAATGCATTGGCTGGAATTACCACTCCTCAAACTATTAAGATATAAGGACATATCAACAAGAAAAATGTAATAGTGTTGATTGATTCAGGCGGTACCCATAATTTTGTTCATTGTAAGATAGCCAAGGAATTGAATTTCTTCCTATATCCAACACCAAAGTTTCAAGTGATGGTTGCAAGTGGAGAAACCATAAATTGCTCTAGAAAGTGCCATAATATCAAGCTATCCATGGGAGAATATGTATTGAATAGTCCAATGCATTCCATTCCAATGGGTGGTGTTGATGTTGTACTAGGAGTCCAATGGCTACAATCCTTGGGTACAATAGATTTTAATTTTCAAGGACATTTCATGAAATTTTGTTCGGAAGGAAAGGAAGTTGAATTAAGGGGTATCGCAGGGATACCGGGAAAGATAATCAGCTTTAATGAAATGAGAAAGCTTCTAAAGAAAGAACAACAAGGCATAATTGAATAATTATGTTTGCTAGAAGTTCCCACATCGAAATCATATATTTCTCTAGATCACAAGCATTATTTTGTCCTTGGAAAAGCTTTGAAAGTTCATAGTAATCATTGAGCTGCTTGGATTAGTTTTCTTATTCCCAAATCTAGATTTTTGGACTCCTTTGTGGCAAAGAACAATAAATTTCTGCTATTATTTAGAGCATGCTAACGAGCTTCAATCAAGTTGGTTCCACTTGCATTTGATCAAAAAAAGATTATAGTTCATAACAAAAATTACTCCACTACATTTGCACTTGATTAGATTAGGCATTTTTTAGATTTACTAGCTCACTAGTTCTCGAATTTCTAGGTTTTTGACTAGTAATGTGTTTTTATTTTTTAGCATGGGTTAACAAAGGTATTTTTGAGTGATTCCACTTGGAATGGGGACCTAAAACATCCTAGTTAATAAAAAAAATTGTCCCGTCCAATTTGAATTTGATTTTCTTGGTCATTAGATGAATTCTAAGTTCTTATAGTAGACCTGTAACATCATGTAAGAAATATTGTAGCATCCTATAAGAAATCCTTTTTTGAGCCCGAATTGAGAAAAATCATCATTCAAGCTGGGATTAGGCCTCTACTTGACCTCGATTCCATTAAGACCATTTTAAGCCTCTTGCAACTCACTTAGGACAACATTTTGCTAGTTTTCAAGGGTAGAATTTGATTTCCATTTCTTCTATCTTCAGTCTTACATTAGATCTCATCAATGTTTTATATAATTCTACAAAGTTTTCCTCATGCATGAAGTAGACAACGAGCTCATAAAATTCTGTTTCCTTTATATAATTGAAATTCTTCTTGTTCACATGATTTTTGGGTAAATGTCAATGTTTGATGCAGTGCGGGTGTTTTAGGAGTATAGAGATATTTCATAGTTGACAACCTCATCCCAACTTCATCCACCCATGGTCCTCACTTTCTTTCACTAAATCCTCACCAATTTCATCATTTCACAAGGAAACGTCTCCAAGATTTTTGAGCAGATCCAACCATCTCCCAACTTGGTTTTCAGTTCTAAAGTGGTCCTAGGCACTCCCTTGCCTCATTCCATCTACCAACCACCTTCCCTAATCTTTCTATCACCTTCAACATCCATCCGTTTTCTCTCCATTATATCTTGTAGGTTTTCAGGGGATCCTATAAGTTATCGGGACATCTTACAGGAAATCTTGTAGCATCCTGTAGGAAATCCCGTTTTGAGGCCGAATTGAGGAAACATCCTCTAGGAAGCTAGCAAAGGGTCCCTACTTGTCTTCCAAGCCTTCTGACCATTCACCATCATCTCCAAGCCACCTGCCACAACACCAAAAGGGATTAGCTTTCACACTCTCACATGAAAAAAAAACAAAAAGGAAAACAGATTTATTTATTCATTTACATGCACAACAGTAGAAGTTTTGATGGTTCGAATCTGCATGCTTAAGACAGTAGGATTGCATACATGTTAACTTAGCATTCTTTTGAAGTAAAGCCTCTTAGCAGTTAGTTTGAAAATGGTGTGTTTTATCATTTGATTTCGGTCTCTTTCCTTGTACTTTCTTTCTTGCAATAGGTTAAGGTTCCATTTTTAACATTTCATTTTCTGCAATTAGTTTAGGATTTGAATTCAATACATGCATTAAATTACATCATCACAACAAAGGAATGACACATTGTATGCTGCACATATAGTGCGAATACCTCTTAAGTTTTTACGAACCCCGGGTTGATAATTAAAGTCGGTAGCCTTGGAAGTTGCAACATTCTTGTTGCAATACCGAGGCTCATCACATTTTGGCGTCGTTGCCGAGGAGGTGTCAAAGTATGCATTGTTTGCTTCCCTAGTTGATTCATTTCTTTTTACTTTTTGCAAAAACAAAAAATAATTGCATTAGGCATATTTTCATTTCAAAAATATAAAAGTGCATTGCATTAGTGTTCTCATTCAATCACAAAAACAAAAAAAATCTCCAACACCAACCCACCCCCCCATTTGATCACGTGTTGTAGTAAGAGCCACATCACCATTCACTTTTGTAGGTAGAAAAAGGAGATGGCAAAGAATGTAAACGAAATGGATGGAGATGATGACAATGAGGAAGGTCCTCTCAAATTTCCCATTCAAGACACTGATGGTTGTGTGCACATGAAGAACATCCCTCCATCTCTTCTTCCAAAATTTCATGGTATCAGTTCAGAGGATCTGGAAACCCTTCTCTTTGAATTCGAAATTGTTTGTAGATCTTATGGTTACTTATTAAAATCTCAAAAGTTGAGATTGTTTCTGGAAACATTTAAGGATAGAGCTCTTAAATGGTTTATGAGTTTAGGGACTAATTCAATAAGATCATGGAAGGATATGCAAAAGATATTTATAGAAAAATATAAAGATCATGATCTTAAAGAAGAAATATTTAGAATGAATCAAAGAGAAGATGAGAGTCTAGAGGATCTAATAGAGAGGTTCATGTATAATATTAAGAGGGGAAAACTACATCATTTAGGATCTAACACACTAAAAACCTCTTACTTAGAACAATTAGGGATGAGTGGATTGATATTCTTGATCTCATGAGTAGAGGTGATGTATATCAATTATCATTTGAAGAAATTTGTGAGACATGCAAACACATATCAAGAGTAAAGGCAAGAGTAAGTCAATCAACATCAAGATTGGTAAGTCAAGCTAAACTCGGAAATTTGTTTGATGACTTTAAAACATAAATTCTTAGCAATCTAACCGAACAAGTAGAAATGTTAAGAATACAAAATGATCAAAAAGAAGATGTTTGTGTTGTCCATGCAAAATCACATGATGTTAAATGTTTCTCATCAATACCAAGGTTGAAGTAAGTTCACCAAGAAGACAATGAAGCAAGTCAATTTCCAATGAAACAATGTTATGTAGCTCCAAGAGGACCATGGTAGCCTATTCCGCCTGATATGATGCAAGAGCCGAATTCACAATTTCAAGCTTATGCACATCCACCTCAAAGTAATTGGAACACACCCTTTCCTTGGCGACATTGGCCATCTCAACCCAAAAACCAATCTTGGCGACAAGGTTGGCAAGGAACTTATGGGAGCCATCCATAATATCATCAATATTTTCTTTAATATCCTCCATACCCAACTCCATGTTATCCCTACCATTCGCCTCCACCACAACCACAACCCCATTCACATCCATCTCAAATATACACTCTCATTCAACTACATGTACCACCATTTCCAAAACCACACATTGAAGTAGCTCAGCCCACTTACAATGTTGAGGTACAACACTTCCAAACATCTCCTCTTGAGCTTAATGGTATTCACCATAGCTCACAAACAGTATGGCAAAATAGAGATTATCTTGATATCATTGAAGGACAACATGCAAAAGAAAAAAGAGAAGATCAAATAACCATGGGTTGCATTTGATGAAGAGAAAACAAAAAAATCAGATATTGAGAAAGCTCTCTCATGGTTACCATCAAATCCTCCATGTATTCAAGAGATCAACCAACAAAAATAGAAAGACTTGAAGGTCATGGAAGAAGAAGACATCCAAGATGATCCAAATCAACAAGTGGACCGGGGGCATCACAACTATATTGAAATATGGTTCCAGACAGTCATTAAGTTGCAGCAATATCCTCTTCTTCAAATGTGCTTGATATCATCAAAATCAAATCATTTGATCTCTCAAATCCAGGTACATGTCAAAGAATACATTTCAAGCCTCCACATCATTTTGTCTGTCATCTTGATGTGCACATGGCTCCATTGGAAGTATTCTTATACTTGAAACTGATTTTGTTTTTCAAGTAAAGTAGGGTAGAAGAAAAAAATAAAAAATAGCAGAAAATAAAAATAAAAATCTCAGGCGCCTTAAATTGGCTCATTGATTGAAAATCTCCATGAGGTAGTCAATGGGTTGGGAAAAAAGAAAAAGAGGAAAAAAGAAAAGATCCTAGGTGAAAACCTCCTTTGAGACTCCTAGGAAGACCTACTAGTTGAAAACTTCCTTGAGGCAACTAGTAGGCCTAGAAGAAAAAAATAAAAATAAAAAAATATTTGCTTCATGTATCTCTCTGATGAATGCATGTACTCTCCAACATCTACAAACAACAAAAACAAGTTGGTACCAAAAGAAAAATTAGTCAAGCTTAGTCAAATTTTGACTTTCTCCTCCTTTGCTCAAATGCTCCAACAAAGCCAAGGACATGCCAATCCATCACCCTCATCTATTTTCACCATCCACCCATCATTATCAAGCTTCTACCATTCAGTTTGCTTGTTATCCTAAAAAAATACAGGATGCTCTGTTTTACTACAAGATACAAAAATACATAGAGAAGAATTTTTTTTCCCATAACTTGAAAACCATGTATCCATTTTCCAAGTTGTTTCAGGGCAGAGATGCATATGGATGATGGTAACATGCTCAAGTAATTTCAACAAATTCCAGTGCACAATTTTGGAGAAATCAACCTCCATCACCTACAACCATTTTTTTATTTTCTCGATATTTGTGCATCCATTTAAGAATTTTTTCATGGGGAGATGCATATGGATAATGGTAACATTCCCAAGCAATTTCAGCAAATTCCAGTGCATGGTTTCCAAGAAATCAGCCTCCATCACCTTCAGCCATTTTTAGTTTTTCTCGAGATCTGTGCATCCATTGACCAAATTGTCTTTATGCAGAGGTGCATAATGATGATGGCAACATGATAAAAAATATTTAGGTCAATCCATTTTAATATTTGGGAGATATGGACAAAAAAAGTCACTGTCCTTAAGACCTACAAGATTCCCTGAAAACCTACAAGATCCTACAGGAGACAGAGCAACACCTACATGATTGACAGTGAGAAGTTTTAAAATGGAAAAATAGAGGTTGGATTCATCAAGAAGTGATAAGCAGGGGGAACCCATCATCACAATGAGGATTCATCACCACCCTCCTATACCGGAGATATTCACAAGGCACAATTGGATGGGTTTCTTTGAAAAATTGAGGGGATATGATGATGAAGTAGCCAGATATTTGCGGACAGCTTCAGCATGGAGATCCCAAGGTCAAAGAAGCTCCTCTAGAGCTTAGCAACAACGTCAAGATCATCAACATCACCATCCAACACCTGCACATCAATGTCAACTCAACAGTAGCAGGCAGGTCTCTCCAAAAACTGTCAGGTAGGTATAGGTATGCAATATTATTGACCTCTTCTCTTGAGCATATTATAGTTATAAATTTTTTGTCAATGCATGAGAAATGAGGTTTTATAAGCTAAGGATGGGTCAGCAGTCTCAACCGCCTTCAACTAGTTAATTCCAACTCACTCCTTCACTCATGCAATGTTGAAAAGTAAAATTATAAAGGGTGATGATTTCAAGGAATGGGAACAACAGTTAAAAGAAGAAGTTTTTGCAAAGGCCAAGTCACCATAGCACTCCAAGCCTTCCATCCACTTCATATTCACTATCTATTCATCATTCATCAATCCCATTTCAATCTTGAAAAAAAAAAACAAAGCATCCTCTCCATTTTCACAAACCTACACTACTCCCTTTAAGCCCTAGCATCATCATCCAATCTCTCTTCATCGTTTCTCATCACTCCCATATAGTTAGAATACCCTGAAAGAGGTGGAATGACTACTACAGGAAGGCAGAATGTTGCTACAAGAAGGAAGAAATGAACAAATTATGCTAAACCCCAAGATGGCAGAGTTTAAGAGAGACTTAATCAAAATAGAGAACTCCAAGGCCATTAGGCAGTCATCTAGGCCATAGGAAAGAAGAAGAAGGAAGAAAAGGAAATGAGGCATTCACCATCAAAACAAAACTCAAACTGCAGTGATAAAAAGATGTTTTCCAAGAGGTCTCCAATCTCTTTCTAGCTTTTGTCCAAGGCTGAAAATGGGAAAAAGGCATGAGAGTCAAGTTGAGGGCCTATCCTAGTCTCAGAATATCATTTATGCTCAAAATAATTTTCTTGTAGTTTTAACAGGGTTTCCTGTATGCTTGACAAAAAATTACTACAGGATGTCCTATTTTTCATCTAAAGACAATTTGAAGGTTTTAGAGGTGTCCAAATGGTGGAACAAGGTAGCAGAAGGTTGATAAGGATATGGGAGACCTTTCTAAACTAAAAAATACTCAAGAATTCATCTTTAATAAAGGGAAGAAGACAAGCTAATGGTCTCAAGAAACAATGTTTTTTCTTTGCACAAATATATTTTTGGGCTTGTACATGCAGAACTTACAACCAAGATTCTTAATGCACAAGAGAGAGGCCACCAAGGCCATGGATGAAGCACAATGAGGCCATTAAGTTGCTCAGAGGATGAGCAACACTTTCAGCATAGGGTATGATGGGCCTCTAAATTAGACATAAATTAAGGTTCATACCTCTAAATTAAACAATAATTTAAGGCATATGACCATCCTTCAACACATTAAACCTCTCTTTCTGCATTAGATAATTTATTTTTAACTTTAATATTCATTAGGAAGGTTTATGAACAATTGGATATTCGTGCCTAATATTATTTATTTTTGTGGTATATTATGAGATATTGGGCAGATTATGAAGATTTGGAGGAGGGCATAATTTAAGGGCTTGTTCCCTACTACAGGAGGATCAATAATAAATAATAACTCAACAAGATCTTATGGAATTATGGCACAGATTGTAGAACTCCAATGATTGAGAAAATCTAGGAATGTGTTCCCTGCCATTTAATGCAGATTCCTAGTATTGGGGACTAGATCCACTAATCAAGGGATTTTGGTAGGGAAAGCTTCCTCCATTCATGAGGAATGATTCCTAATCATTTTTTATAAGTACCAAGTCGAATTTTCCTCTAGGGATAGATTTTCAGTAGTGTTTTTGTGGAGAGAACTCGTATTTCTACAGCTCCATTGTATTTTCTTGCAGGGGTGTAAATGTATTGATGGAATAATGAAGATTGGTGTTATGTTCAGCTTCTAAATCTTGTTCTCCTCCATACGTCTCTGAGTTTCTTTGGGCTTGGCCATCCCAGGAGCCTAAGAGCCCTTTTGTATCATTTTCTTTCCTTCTGTTCAGTTCTTATTCACATGCATCTCTTGTTTTTATTTCTTTCCATTTCTGCATTTAGTATTAATGATTTCTTGTTGTAGGATTGAGTTAAATGGTTAATGTAAGTTCTTTTGCAGAATCACAAGCATTATTTTTTCCTTGGAAAAGATTTGGAAGTTCATAGTAATCATTGAGCTGCTTGGATTGGTCTTCTTATTCCCAAATCTAGATTTCTGGAACTCCTTTGTGGCAAAGAACAATAAATTTCTGCTATTTTTAGAGCATGTTAACGAGCTTAGATCGAGTTGGTTCCACTTGTATTAGATCACAAAAACATTCTAGTTCATAGCAAAAATTACTCCACTGCATTTTCACTTGATTAGGTTAGCCATTTTTTAGATTTACTAGCTCACTAGTTCTCAAATTTCTAGATTTTCAACTAGTAATGTTTTTCTATTTTTTATCATGGGTTAACATAGGTATTTTTGAGTGATTCCACTTAGAATGGGGATCTAAGACATCCTAGATAATAACAAAATTTGTCCCATCCAATTTGGATTTGATTTTCTTGGTCATTTGATGAATTATAAGTTCGTATAGCAAACCTGTAACATCTTATAGAAAATCTCGTAACATCCTGTAGGAAATCCTTTTTTGAGCCCGAATTGAGAAAAATCATCATTGAAGCTGGGATTAGACTTCTACTTGACCTCCATGCCATCAAGACGATTTTAACCCTTTTTCTCCTCACTTAAGTTAGAATTTTGCTAGTTTTCAAGGGTAGGATTTGATTTCCATTTTTTCTATCTTTAGTCTTACATTAGATCTCATCAATGTTTTATATAATTATACAAAGTTTACCTCATGCATGAAGTAGATAGCTAGCTCATGAAATTATGTTTCCTTTAGATAATTGAAATTCTTGTTGTTCGCATGATTTTTGGGTAAATGTCAATGTTTGATGTAATGTAGGTGTTTCAGGAGTACAGAGAGATTTCATAGTCAACAACCTCAACCCAACTTCATCCACCCATGGTCCTCACTTTCTTTCACTAAACCCTCACAAATTTCATCATTTCACAAGGAAACTTCTCCAAGATGTTTGAGAAAATCCATCCATCTCCCAACTTTGGTTTTGAGTTTTGAAGTGGTCCTAGGCACTTCCTTACCTCATTCCATCCACTAACCACCTTCCTTAAGGTTTCCATCACCTTCAACATCCATCCGTTTTCTCTTGGATATATCCTGTAGGTTTTCAGGGGATCCTGTAGGAAATCCTATTTTGAAGCTGAATTGAGGAAAAATCCTCTAGGAAGCTAGAAAAGGGTCCCTACTTGTCTCCTAAGACTTCTAACCATTCAACATCATCTCCAAGCCACATGCCACATCACCAAAAGAGATTAGCTTTCACACTCTCACATGAAAAAAAGAAAAAGAAAAACAGATTTATTTTATTCATTTACATGCACAACAGTAGAAGGTTTGATGGTTTGAATTTGCATGCTTATTATAGTAGGATTTCATATATGGTAACTTTTGAAGAAAATCCTCTTAGGAGTTAGTTAGAAAATGGTGTGTTTTAGCATTTTAATTTCAGTCTCTTTCCTTGTACTTTCTTTCTTGCAATAGGTTTAGATTCCATTTTGAATATTTCATTTTTTGCAATTAGTATAGGATTTGACTTCAATACATGCACTCCATTACATCATGACAGCAAAGGAAGGACACATTGTATGATGCACATATAATGTTGATACCTCTTAAGTTTGTACGAACCTCGGGTTCATAATTAAAGTCGGTAGCCTTGGGAGTTGCAGCATTCCTGTTGCAATACCGAGGCTCATCAATGATGAGGATTGCTGAGGAAATCGAACAAGAGATCAGTTTCAGTAAAGGGAAGTTTGGCAGGAGGCCGAAGAATACATATCATAGAGGCAGTGCAAAACCTAGGAGGGCTGAGTCAGAGGCTAAGGAGGCTAGAGTAGAGGACGCAGAGGGCCAAAGTAGCTGATGCAGAGGTCATAGAGGCTGACACAGAAGATGCATAGGGCTTTAGAGGTTGTGCTGAGATGATTTAGTGGGACAAATTGAGAGATGACTAGTTTATGCAGAGCCAGAGAGGGTGACGCAGTTCAAAAGGGGGTGACATTGTTCTTGAGGAGTGCATGGAGCATCTTTCGTTGTCCAATACAAGGGGCAACCAGAGCCACTGTAGGATTGTTCATCTGGTTGCTGATCAACCAAAATATCTATCTCTGGATAGTGGTATTGCTGCCAAGGATATTCTCTGATGGATGAGCCATTTCTGCCACTCTAGTTGTATTCAGAATCTACTTAATAATAAAACCCTCTATATGTTTCACCGGGTTTCCTGCATTGGTTTTTTCTAGGGACAATTGTCCAAAAATAATGGTGTCCCTTGTGTTGTCTCAGTTTATTTCAGTTGTTGATCTATATGTTTGTGAAGGTTGCATTTGTGTTTACTTCAATATTTATGCATTTAAATAACTTGTTAATACAAAGAACAAGTAGGAGATAGTAAACTAGAAAATGCAGTAGGGGTTTCTCATGTGTTAAATTCAAGAATTTTCACATGGGCTCCATCTGAAATTGGCTCAAAGTATTTACAACAAATAATATGTATCTTTTTTAATTCGGTTATCTTAGGAGGTTCCATTAGCTTACAATCCATCATCCTAAATTTTTGTAGGACCTTGATCACATATTTTCCTTGACCAAGAAATATTTCATCAGGTTTATGCCAAATCTTAAGTCCCAAGTAATAGTGCATCAATCCAAGATCCTTCATGTCAAATTCTACTACTAGCGCCCTCTTACAATGAATAATGAGATGCTCTACACTTGTCACTAATATGTCATCCACATATAGAAATATGATCATTGGTTCATTCTTTACCACTTCGATATGTAGATTCGAATCTGCAACACTTTTAACTAAACCAAGCCTTATCAAATAGGAACCCATACGATCATACCATGCTATAGGAGCCTATTTTAAACCATATCCTTCTTTCTCTAATCTAAAAACATGGGACTCCTACCCATGGACCTGAAATACTTGAGGTTGTTCTACATATACTTCTTCATCAATTGTGCAATTAAGAAAAGCAGTCTTCACATCCATTTGATGTATATTCCATCGTATAGAAGCTGTAATATAAATAAGAGTTCTAATTGTTGTATACCTGGTTGTTGGAGCAAATGTTTCATCATAGTCAACTCCCTCTTATTGGGAGAATCCTCTAGCCACAAATCTTGCCTTGTATTTGTTGATGCTTCCATCAGCTACATGCTTAATTTTATAAACCCACTTGGAAGTCATGACAGATTTACCTTTGGGCCTGGAAAAATTTCTCAAACATCACTCTTCATTATTCATTGATATTCTTCCATCATTGCATTCTTCCATGTTTTTAAATTGCCTTTACATAAGTAGAGGGTTTTGATTCAATGAGCTTGGTCATAAATGATATATAACTAGAATACCTTTTAGGTCTCTTTCTTCCTTTGAACGTTCTACTTAGAGTTGCATGCCTTTCAACTTCTTTCAAAGATGTTCTAAGCCAAGAAATTTTCTTTTTGGTTTCTGGAATGATATCGAGGTCCACAGGTTCACTTGGTCCTTCTGGTTATTAATGATGATCAACTGAGGGTTTTGGAGGATTAATTTGTATTGGACTATGTTCACTAGGAAAGACAAGTCCTTTTTCATCATTAGAGTCAGTGGGGATATCCTTGGACTTTTTGTATGTAATACTTTCATAAAATGTGACACATATGATTACTTCAATGTGACATTGTCTTTTGATGTAGATCCAATATGCTTGAGATGAATCATTGTAGCCAACGAAGATTCCTCGCATGCCTAAGGGATCCAACTTATTTATCTTTTCCTTGGGAATGTCAATGTAGGCCGGGCAACCAAATATTCTTAGATGGTCAACATTGGGCTTCTTTCTAGTAAAATATTCTTATAGAGTCATGTCACAAAAAAATTTGTGAGGACTTCTATTTTGAATGTATATTGTTGTCATGGAGGCTTCTCCCCATAGGAATTTGGGAAGATCTTGATCATGTATCACAACTCTAATCCACTCTTCAATGGATCGATTATTTCTTTCATCTACACCATTTTTTTGAGGATTATGGAGGACTATCAATTCCCTCTTAGTCCCAACTCCTTTACAAAAAGCTACAAGTCTTTAGATGTATATTTGCCTCCATTGTCAGATCTTAAGGTCTTAAACTTGTTTTCTATCATGTTCTCAATTTCAGCCTTGAATTCCTAAAACTTATCAAACACTTCATCTTCAGACTTCAAGAAATCGATTAAAGTATTTCTAGATTAGTTATCAATAAATGTTACATAGTATAATTACCACCAAGTGATTTTTTAGACATTGGACTACATACATCAAAATGAATTAGGTCCAAAATTTCTTTGAATATTGAGTCACTGCTATGGAATTACTTCTTCACACTTTTTCCAAGAGCACACCCTTTACAAACTTCTTCATGTCCTTCCTTCAACTTGGGCATACCCATAACCATTTGACTCAAGACTGGCAATATCTTATAATAAAGGTGGCGATATCTTCTTTGCCATAATTCGAATGGATTCAGTAGAGAAATTTTGAGGCCTAAAATGGGTCTCCCAAGGAGTACTATAAAACAATAGTGGAAATAATAAAATAAGATTAAATTACATCATCAAATTTTAGAGGGAAAGAAACCTACTTTTTTGACTCATATTTTCAAATTATCTCCCTACCGTTTGATTTTAATTTCGAGCGGAAGCACTCGTTAGATGCATAATTTAATTCCTCGTCCAAGGAGTACCCTTGTTGCATACTTTTGATTGACCCTTCTACACGAAAAATGAGAAATACATGAAAAAACATGATTGCAATCATGTTTTTTCATGTATTTCTCATTTTTCGTGTAGAAAGGTCCATCAAAAGTATGCAACATGGTTACTCCTTGGATGAGGAATTAAAATTTTCATTCAACGAGTGTTCCCACTCGAAATTTGAATAAAACCATAGGGAGATAAGTTGAAAATATGAGTTGAATTTTTTTTTCATAATCTTTTTACCTTTTTATTCCAAAAATGGTGAATCATCCCCCATGGTTGACATAATCAGCTTGAATCCTATTAGTTCTTATAAATTTGATTTTGGTTGTACATTTTTGTTTTGATGCCAATTTTATACCTTGTTGCACAATTTTTGTCAAAGTTCCAAGGAAGCAGAAGTACCAAACTTTTCAACAGGATAGGATCATCTATCAACAGTTTATGTGTCATTATAAACCCATTCTGCAAGTTATGTAATGTAAATGATGCTAGTAATACTGTGAATGTATGTAACAACCTATGTAAGCCTATTATTTTAGTAAGAGTTTCATCCGATGAGGTTTTTCGTCTTACTAATTCATTTGTGTTTCTAAACATGGATGATCGGAAAAGTTTTTCCCTCGAGCCTCACTCCAAAGATAGGGTGAAATTTTTCGTCAAAGCATTAAGTTAGTCCTAATGTTCTAGTTGAGTCTTATGTAAAAGTGATTTGGGAATAATTTAAGCTAATTGGCTAAATTATTTTATTACAAATCACTTGGTCTACTAGATCATATTGTGTCGTGGAATTACCCAATGAGCATATGAATTCTAGTAGCAACCCAATTCCTTGACAATAGGAATATTACACATGTTTATTATGCCTAATTAATATTTTTGTTGGCTATTAATGTAGACTACAATTATAGCAACCTCTTTCTTGTATAATTAATTACTAAATTATTTTAAAAAAAATCTTTTTAACTGCACACCATGGATATTTTAAATGGACACAAAATGGTCACCCATCTCTTTAGAGAATTTGAGAAGTCTTAATCTTCTTTCCCATTAACATTTTATAGATTATTGTGTCTGTGGATATGTCTATTATAGAGTAAGATTTCCAAAATTTTAATTTAATTAATTATTAATTTAATGATAAGGATTTAAGTTTCTTAGAATATTTTAGAATATTATTAATACATACAAAGTAAAGCTTGAGATAGTTGTGTCTTTTTTTCCCTTTTAATTTAATTTGTTAATTTAAAAAAATGTCATATGAATGAGTGTCATATGAAATGAATTATGGTCTTGCGGACATGTCGTATTGATAAGTCATGGTATTGACTCATAGTATTTGTAATAACACTTATTAATTCCTACCAAGGCAAGGTTTTAATAATCGATTTTTTGTTGACAACTATTGATTTAGAATTGACAAATGCAACTTATAAAGTTTAACATTGAAAAAAATATTTATTTTCAAAATTATTGAATAACTATTTTTCAAACATTTGATTAGAACATAACTTGAAAGTATTGTTGTAGCCATTGCACAATATAATGTCATGTGGATAATTGCCTCACATTTTATGCCATAATGGATGGACATGGTTGCAATAGTCATGCATGACTTTTAGATATTTGCATGGCTATTTTTATTTTACCCTTTGCAAGAATACCATCCAAATTTAAAATACTTGAAAATAGATCATGCTTAGGTAACTAACGTATTTATTGGCATTTGCTCACCCCAAAGATAGGGTCGAATGTTTCGTCAAAGCATTAGGTTAGTCTTAGTGTTCTAGTCGAGTCTTATGTAAAAGTGATCTGGAAATAATTTAAGCTAATTGACTAAATTATTTTATTACAAATCACTTGGTCTACTAGATCATATTGTGTCGTGGAATTACCCATTGAGCATATGAATTCTAGTAGCAACCCGATTTCTTGACAATAAAGATATTACATATGTTTATTATACCTAATTAATATTCTTGTTGGCTATTAATGTAGACTACAATTATAGCAGCTCCTACTTCACATGTCAAATGCCCTATATATAGTAAGTATACAATCACATTAAATCTAAAATGCCTAAAATGAAAAACTTTAATTGTGATGTGGTAGAGGGAGTTAAACCCTAAGGTGAAATTTTGCAATCACATAGGCAAAAAGAAGCAAAGATTTATGGTAAGTATTGAATTTTATTATAATTATTATTATTAATTTTATTTTTATTGTTTCTGAATTTTTAATTAAATCTAATAGACAAAAGATCATAAAAACGCTTACTAGTAAATCAATATATTTTTTTTATATACAGGGTTTAATTTATTTATTTTCCTTGAATTGTAAATAAATCTAATAGAAATTGTAAAAAAATTTAAGAACGAAATTTAATTTTTTTCTATCCATGGTTTTGAATGAATCAGTATACCTTTAAAATTGTAATCTTCCTACGGTTCCAAAATATTTTGCTACTCCACAGTGCTCCCATCATGTCTCTCTTGCAAATGATCTCTCTTTTAATTAAACCTTAACAGAAATTGTAAAAAAAATTATTAGTAAAATACACAATAAAATTTAAAAATATTACTATGTAAGGTTTCGAGTGAATCACCATACCTTTCATCTTTTGATTTTATGAATAGTTCTGCTCCTCCAAAGTATTTTGCTACTGCACAATTCTCCCGATGTCTCTCTCTTGCAAATCACTGCCTAAAAATCAGGGAAAATTT
>APFE030026285.1:0-26091 GCA_000404065.3 Pinus taeda
AGCAAGTTTAAAGAAAATGAGTGTTACGGTTCAAAAGCATGTAGGAAACATTGACCCACATCTCTATCATCACTGGCTCATAAGAATTCTGATTGAGGAGCAGTTAAAGAAATCTAAGGATACTTGGGATCAATTTCTAACAAGGAACTACTTCCAAGAGCCAGCTGAAGCCTCTGGAAGTAGTCCATCAAAAATCCCAAAGAAAAGTAGGAGGAGGGATAAAAATGCTACAGCCCAAGACTCCCCTATTAAAGAAATTGAAGAGACTGCCCAAAAAGAGGAAGAAGACCAGCCCAAGAATAAGAAACAAAAGAAAGAGAAGGGCAAAGTAATCACTCAAGAAATCTCTCCATCACCTGAAAAATCCTTGGAAGAGGACTACCAGCCTCTGTCAGAAAGGCTAGTGGATCTCAAAGCTGCTACATTAGCTAAGAAACAGCAGAAAGGGAAACAAAGTGCAGAGAAGACAGTTGTGAGTTCATCCTTGAGAAGAAGCTCCCGGTTAAAAGGAAAATGGAAGAAAACAAAGGGAGAACAGTCCCACATCATTGACTTAAGTGAAGAAATACTTGAGAAAACACCAAAACAGCCAAGCCTTGACACAAGCCCTCCACGAGAGGAAAGTCCTTTTCGGCAAGGAGCAGGCAATCCTCCTCCACAAAATTTTGAGTTCAAACAAAGAAAATCACCTGATGTGGATCCTAACCAGCAAGAGGTAAACAATTACCTAGAATATCTAGAGCAATCAGCTGCAGGACCTAGCACTTCGTTGCCACTCGATGCACAGGTTCAGTCACTAAAACAAGAAGTGTATGAACTGGAAGTCCTAAATAGACACATAATACAAGAAAATGAAACACTCAAAGAGCAGGGTAAAGTGGACAAGATGGTCCATGATAATACCAAGCTCCATTTAGGACTGTGGCAGAAGAAGAATAGAAGACTGAAAAAGAGATGCAAAAAGCTAAGCAGGGCTCTAATTAATCTCAAGTTTAAATGTCTGGTTAGAAAACCAAGGATGATGATGTCGATGGCATCAAGGAAAAAGAAAAGAGGACTAGATGTCCTTGCAGAGGCCTCGGAGCATGTAGATTAAAAGGGAAATCACACAGTTTTGGTTGCATGAGGACATGCAACACCTTCACAGTGGGGGTACGTTGAGCCTCAACCTTGCACCTTCCTACACACCCTCTTAACCCTCATACTCCACTCACTTCACTCATCCAGTGGTTGAATCATTGCATTATAGTTTAAAAAGGACTATTTACATGGTTTTCTAACTATACTGATGTATGTTGTTTGGTTTAGTCTTTTGTTCATGCAGCTGCGGAAACTTGTCAATTTCCGTAGCCAGCACAGGTTTCCGCAGCCCGCACAGGATTCCGCAGCCATTTTGTTAAAGGCTACGCTCCAGGTGTCTTCTGAATGAACGGGCCATATGGGCAAGCTCCAGATGGCATGTACATGGATCGTGTCCCTTTGAACCGGCCAAATCATCATTTTGAAGCCACAGTCAACCTAAGTCAAAGACATGGCCAACCAAAGAGTCCAGCGGTGGCACGTTACTTTTAAAGGCACGTGAATGAAACGTGGCCTAGTTCCCAGCTCACGGAGGCTCTAGCGCACCTAAGGATCGTTTTTGAACAACGAATCTAACAACCCACCACTCCAGGATTTAAGAAGCATAACGACAGTTAACTAGATCTCGGCTCATGAGATCTACGTGTCCATGGCACGCAGTTAATAGTCTAAGAAGTTGATTAGTTAGCTGTAGGACTTTTACATTATAAATAACGTGTTTTCAAACGCTGTAAAGAGACTTTTGCTGCATATAATTTCTGAGCTATTATGTAATTTCCGCATGCTGTTGGTTATACCACCCCACTGTTTTACATGTTGCTGATTTGAATACATGAGTAGACTGTTTTGAAGATAGTTTTGTGATCACTTGATTGGCTGAAGTGGCAGAGGACCCCTGCATACTAAAGCCCTGTAAAGTATTTGTTTAGTTTCTTTATGCTTTTATTTTATCATTAGTTTGTACATAAGATGTTATGCTTTATGATTTTTGCTGTTTATATCTTTGTCTTTATAAACTGATCAGTGTTTTTTTGCAGGTCCTTTTAGGCAGCCCGGGAAATCTTTTATTTTCTTTAATAACTTTTGGCATATGTGATCATCTTGTCCTGTCTGCTAACCTTTATTTTCTGCAATTTACATTCAGCATTGTCCTTTTCCAATTGTTATTTGTTTATTTCTTTTTTTGCTAAATTAGGTGTCATACTACTTAATAATTGTATGATTTCTTTCTATGGTCAATGACTATATCAGCAGGATATCAGAAGATCACTAACGGTGGTGTGATTTAAGTGTCATATTACTTACTCATAGTTGTTTCCATAAAGTAGATTGAGCTGTATGGTAAAGAACTAAAGGAGTCTAAGTAGTGTGATTAACTTCTTTTTATATTTAGTTATCATATTACTTGTTATGTTCCTAATTACTTCCCCAAGGTAGATTGAGCTAAGGGGTAAAGGATTTGAAGAATCCAAGTAGTGTGATTAGTTTCCTTATGCAATTTATTTTCTTTAACAGTTAAATATCATATTGCTTGTTATGCTCATGATTACTTCCCTAAGGTAGATTGAGCCAAGGGGCATAGGATCTAAAAAGCTCAAGTAGTGTGAGTTAACTGCTTTACTTTAGTTTGAGTTGTTTTCCAAGTTTTTGCTTTCTTTTCATTTTCAGCAGCAAGGATACTGGGCCATTGCCATTAGTTCACTTTTTGATTGGTTTCATTTCAGTTATTGTAAAAGCTTTCTTTTGAGCATTTTTTTCAAGCATAGAAATCATAACCATTCACACTCCACACACTTCACACTTCACTTTCATCACCACACAGTAAGAAAAGAATAAAATCCAAAAATAAACTAAAAATCTTAAAACGACAAAAACTTAAGAAAATGTTTATCTAAGTACATATAGTACACCTCACTTCGTCAGTCTACGAACCCCGGGTTGACAATATAAATAGCAATTTAGATCACACTAAATTGACCAAACAGTATCCTACTTTACAGATGTGAGAAAATGAGTACCATTTTCATAACGAACTGGTAACTGGAAGTGGGTGAGAAAGGCCATGGCTAAAGAGTTGAAGTCTGCATAGGTACCTTGAGACAGCTCAATGTACCTCTTTACAGTAGCACCTGTCAAGGTTTGCTGAAAGAGGCAGAGATGAACATAATCATCAACATGGGAATTAGAAGAACACCATACATGATATGTCACCACATGGGCCTGAGGGTCTTATTTAGCTTTTCCTGCAAATTTGGGGCAATCAATTGGAATTTTAGTGGGAACTGGAGGCCAATAAGGTGAATGAAGAATTGGCTCAGTAGTAAGCCTCAAGACATCAGGTAGTTCTAATGTAGCTAAAAATGGAAATTGTGGGTGAAAAGGCATGTAAGGCCTTTGATAAGGCCTAATCTGTGGGTTCCAACCCTGTTGGTAAGGATTTTGCCCCCAAAGTGGAGGATTTTGACCATAGGGGGGTTGTGTTTTCCCCCACTGAAGGGTACCTTGACCATAAGGTGGATTTTTCCTAGGGTAGGGTTGACATTGACTTACCATAGGTGGTTGATAACCATAAGGAGGATAAAAATTATGTGCGGCATATGGATTGTAAGCTTGATGCACATGCTAACCCTGGATCTGAAATTGTTGGCCCTATTGCTGCAGGGGCTGGCATTGTGTCTGCAAGGTTTGGACTTGTTAATACACATGTTATGCTTTCTTCTGCAAGGGTTGACCTTGCTGCTGTAATGGTTGAACTTGCTGCTCCAATGGTTGACCTTGCAGATACAAGGGTTGGTTGGGTTGTTGGAAAAAATGCATTTGTTGTTACAAAGGTTGTTGAAACTGCTGCAAAGGTTGCCCCTGCTGCTACAAAGGTTTCCCTTGCTACTGTAAAGGTTTCTTTTGTTGTAGTAACAATTTTTGAACATTTACTTGAGGGATTCCCTATGGGTACTGGTATGTTCAAATTGGGATTTGACCATATGCACTAGGAATAGAATTTTGACCAGGTTGCACATGAGGACCCTCATGTGGATTATAAGCAGCATTTTGCAGTTCTTTTGAACCATATGGAATATAAGACTATCGGAGGGGTATCTGGGCCATGTAAGGCTATTGATACTGGATATTACCTACCCCGGATGGATCAACGGAATTAGGAATACCACTAATATTGGGTTGATTTACTCCAACCATGTAAGGTTGTGATCCACTCACATGGGTTCCACCTGACACAAGAGGAAGGTTCGAATTTTTTCTCCTAGGCTGTGAATGAGGCAATGTTACATTTTTTCCACTTGACGGAGGGACTAAGGAACTTACAGATGTATAAACTGAAACAGTTGGTTCAACCAGAATGGAAGGTTGAAACGACGGTAACGGCTGTGATGAAATCATCAGTTGAATCGGAATTGAAGTAACGTCAGTTTTCATAGGTATGTGAGAGGTCACATTAGGAATAAACAGACCAAAAGGAGGCATAGCATTTGATGAACAAATAGGATTTTGGTATAAAGAAGAAGCACTAGGAGTTCCTGAAACTAATTGAGCCAAGGATGTATAACCATGTGGATGCATAGGCCCACTATTTTTAGGAGGTGGTTGAGATGGAACTCTTCCTATAAAAGGAAAGCCTTCCAGAGGAAATTCATATTCAGACTCATTATTGACATTAGGAGTGTGAGTCACAAAGACTTCCGGAGGACCTCGAGGAGAGTTTGGAATCTCACCTTTTGAATTCATAGGTGGAAACAGTTGGCGAGGAGGAATTTGAGACGTACGAGGATATAACTCCATAGGAACGCTCGGTCGATCGTACAGACTATAAGGATGTTGAGGAGATATTACAAATGGATCAAATAATGGATTCAGAGGGCATAAAACAAACCTTCGTGGACTCTTAGGGGTTTCTGTATCAGACTCCTGAGATGATGATGAATCTTGAGGTGCAGGATGAGAAGCAAGGGGTTGGATGCTTGGGACAATTCCAAGTTCAAAGCCTTAAGCTTCAAGTGACTGCAAAAGTTCTATCTAGGTGAACTCCTTGTGAAGACCCTTCAGTATCAGACAACGAAGGGGAACTGTGAGGTGAACTTAATGGTTGAGCTACCATTACTTTCTATGAAGAGAAGAAGGAAAAGAGATTAATTGTTGAAGGCTGATTAAAATTAAAATTTACAAGGAATTACTCAAGGTGAGGCCAAGAAGAAATTGCATGGGTTCAACATGTTATTGTTGGAAATTAATTTTATGACACAAAATAACAAATAAATTAAAATGGGTAATGCTAGGCAAGAGGGTTACCAAGTATCCATGAACCATTATATAAACCTTAGGCAAAACCAAGGACTTGATGTATGACAACCGATCTCCCCAAATGTTGTGTTCAATGTATCATGTTTACAAGGCGGCTGACTCAGTTATCTATGGCTAAAGGATAGCAACATAGTGGGGTCTCCAAATATATACTCGACGGTGCGAGGAGCACAAGTCCGTGTTAGCACTGTCTAATGCATAACTATTTGATGAGAGTGTCCTTATATACTTACCATACTGAAGTGCCTCCTATATACCTAAACGTATTGGAGAACCTTCAATATACTTTCATACTGGGATGAGATTTCACCCCTAGGATACAATGCAGGAAGTTAATGACAACTGCTATGTTTAAAGACGCCAGAACATGTCTCTAGCCTAGACCTCTAGATATTTGCATTATGTTACAAATTCTCCTTAGGTTGATTGAGATAAATTTTAAGTTTATCTTGAATTAATTTTCAATTTGATGGCTCAACGATGTCACCTGAATTCCTATAATGCAACTAAATGATAAAAATGAAATATTTTTGTTGGTAGGCCAAAATGCCCCATTTTTATCCCCTTCCTATCACAAAACCACAACCATTAACCTCTATTTTTCTACATAAACCTCCTCATTCCTGCACTAGTACAAGAATACTGTCTATTCCTACATAAACTTCATATTTCATGTGTAAGGACTCTGGACACCACATATCTCAACAATGGTATGATATTGTCCACTTTGGGCCTAAGCCCTCATGGATTTTCTTTTTGACTTACCCCAAAAGGCCTCATACCAATGGAGATATTTGTCCATCCTTATATACCCATGATCCTCCCTATTTCTAGTCAATGTGGGACTTTGGTCGTATACCCAACACACACACACACACACAAAACAAAACAAAATTAAAGCTATTGATAAATCATAAATTTTCACATATCAAACACATAACAGATGAAAAATAATCAAAATATGTACTCACACTCATGTAGAATAAAATTCAACAGAAAATTCATTCTCTGTGTTTAAAAGAAATTAAAGAAAATAAGCAATATAAATAGGACACAAGATGGAAAGATAAGAAATAGATTCCTCATTGAGTATATTTGAAAACATTTTTCAAATATAATAAACTCAAACTAGCCAAATTAAAATAATCCACGACAATAACCTCCTTTACAAATGGTAATGTTTATGAACCTTACAAGTCAAATACAAGTAACAAAGAAAAATAAATAAGCCTTGGCCTTGCTTTAGCTAGTTTAGTGAGACATTCTAGACACTGGTATACTACTACACACAATGCCAATTATCAATGTGACAGATATACAACAGTTGTAATATCATGAATGATCAAAGCAAAAAATAACTTACTCAACAAGTGAGACTTTTAGACCTCCATTCATCACTACTATTTAAAAGAGGCCTTGTAACAATAATTTTATGAGATCCGAATACTTAAAATAACACAACTGATTATCCCAAAACTAAAGTAATCAAACTAGATCATACCATACTCTATGTAAAGTTCGCTCTCATTTTTTTTTCTTTGAGCAAGTATTTGTAGTCAAGCTTCCTTTGAGATGGTTACAAAACTCTTTTATTTTACTTTAACTCTGGGTTAGCAAAATAACTTGGATATGTAAGAAGGAATTTTTTTTTAATGTTGGACTCCTAGTAAATAGGGAACATTTGATGACTCAAGTTAGAGGGAGGACCCACATCCATATGTCATCATATCATACCATCATATTTCATAAAGAAGATTCAAAATATGCATGAAAATCCCTTATGCTCTCCACATAGCCATGGATCATATAATGGTCAATTATAAAATTGGCTCTCATTCAATAGTTGCAAAAGATATATATGTAATATGTCCATTAAAAAAAGTGCATAGAAAATTTCCATGAGAGTTGATCACCAAAACCATCACAAAACTTCCACTAAAACCATATATGAGTCCAAAACTATATGAGTAGCTTAATAAGACCAAATATATAATAGAAAACAACTTTTTTATGAGTTGTTTCATTAATTGAAATAATTAGTTTTTGTGTCGATGATTCTACAATTTTTTCATTGAACACAACCTCCATTACTTTATTTCTTTCTTCCACATGTCGAAGAATCTAGTAAGGAAATGTAGGCTCTAAACCAGGGGAAAACCATTCCAAAGGGGAAAACCTAGAAATAATCTCTTCTCTTCTTATAGAATCAATTAAAATGATAAATCCAAGGCCCCAAGACTAAAACCATTATCCCCTACAAGCACCATATTTTCCCTCCAATCTGTCCATGAGCTTCCATAATTCTTATTACAGGACCATAGACTCCTCGTTTCTTGAAATTAATATCATATTACATAATATTAGCTTCAAGAAGGTACACATGTCTTTTCATGTAGACTTCACATCCTCTTCCCTACAAATTTGCATATCTACTATGAATGATCCATGAAAACCTTGTGCTACAAGTGGAGGAACATGTTGGGCTATTTATCGTGATTCATGTGACCAAAAGGCCATGTCCTTTGGTCAGTCCAACCTGATCATTTTGGAGGGATGACCTGGTCTTGCGAATGAATTTATTCCTTTTAATACAAACAAAATCCTTTTTCTTCTTTCTTTTAGGAAGCCCAAATGGGATTTTGACTCAACAAAATTTATTTTGACTTGAAAAACCCTAGAAGCATGAAGAACGTGCTTGACCTAGAAGACAAATCAACTTGAGCATGAAATCCATGTTTGATTTTTTTTATTTTTTATTTTTACATAACATATACATAATTCATGAGTACAATGACAATTATGAAGACAAAAATGTTAAATTGTAGTAAGAAAATCCTTCAGTTGACTTTTTCCTTAGTCAAATGGAGAAATTGGAATTTCCACATTAGTGGGATGAATTGAGTTGTGGTTAATAGGAGTGACATGAAAAAGTTACTTAGTTAAGTCAGTCAATTCAATTTTGTTGGAAAGAAGTAGAGTTGTGCATGAGTCGATTGCTAAGATCTGTAAATATAATGGAGTTATAGTTAGTGAAACTCAATTATTTGAGCTCTAGTCATGACCAAAGTCAATATGATTTTAGTTGAGTATTTGTAACTGTTGTTAACTCACTGATATCTTAGTTAACTTTTATTTTTTCTAAAAACAACCCTATTCATGCATGTAATTCGATTTGCGTAGTTGAGTGCAGGGAAAATGCATAATTTTATTTATTATCATATATTATTGAGTGTACTAAATTTTCATGTAGCAGGAGAGGATTTTTCTTGGGATTGCACAAGAAAATAGGAGATATTCCTATTCTTTAGGGTTCAAGATGTATCTAATCCTGATGATGAACCATGGAGGTTGGTTCAAAACGTCGAATACAACAAATATGATTGTGATGACTTTGGAATATAACACCACACAAAATATAGATCGTAGAAGCCTCAAATCAATAAAATAGGAGCTATTCCTATTCTTTAGGGGCAAGAATTACGCAAGTAAATATACAGAAGGATGATTCCTGTTTCTCCTTAGTATTGGGAAGAGCTTGCTTACGGAGAAGAGATCAGTATTGCAGTGCAGGTTGAGCTTCAAGTATTGAAGTTGTCATTATAATAGATCATTTTTCTACTCTGATATAATACAAATAGAGGAGTGGTTTTTCCAAGTGAAAAAAATTATATTCATTGTGATTAAATTATTGCATGTGTTTTTATTGTATGTTTTCCCTTTCGCAAATTGAGTAGAAGAAATTTGTGTCTATTGTTTTCAATCATAATTCATTAGAAGCTATAAATTTCTAGTTATTTCTACACAAAACTAGTTACATTTTCCAACACTCCCTCTTAACTAGGGAGGTATTCCTAACTGTAGAACTAATACAAGTCTATTATCGAACTAAAGAGTTTTCATAAGAAGATTCAAATTGGTAAGCCATTTTTTTAGCATAAACATCATGACCAACAATGTAAACATATTAGGGCCTTAACTTGAAATCACTTCTCATATCAGAGCATAATGTTTGGAGGCTTTACATGAGATACCACACTACCTATTCAAGGTACATACCCCAACCACTAGGTATGTCCTTTTTGGACTATTCTTATCTTGGATTCCTAATCATCAAAGAATATAGATCCACTTTGACCACTCTTGTCTTGGATACCTTTCCATTCGTCAAAGAGTGTCAACCAATAAGAATACTTCCTATCTTGGATTCTTTATCCTCAAGTAGTATTAATCTTAGATTATTATCCAATCCTCTTTTCTACATCCTCCCTCCATGGCCTTCACTTAGGCGTATGGTTGTTAGTCCTGGCCTAGTGCATGACACATGAAGAAGAGAATATGATGTCTAACATCACTCCCTCTCAACCAGGGAGGATATCCCAATTCCCTCTTAATTAGGGAATAGATCCTTGCTCATTTTTCAACATATATGGATACTTATTACTCCCCATAAATAATAGAGGATATTCTTACACTTCCTTTCAATTAGGAAGTCATAACCATAGGCTCTCTAACTTGTCTTTGTAAGTGTGTAAACTACAACTTCTTCATAGAGATCTTCAAGTAGTAGCTTCATGACTCCTCTTTCCTTTTGAATCTCGTCATATTGAGCCTATTTCTTTCTTGATATTATGGATCCATCTTCTTCCTTTATTCTTATGTCAAGGTTCAGGCCATCAACCTTCCATATCACTTTCCTCTAGTTATCATCAATGAAAAATGGAGTCAATCGTAGCTCCTTCTAAATATGAAACTGATCTTCATGAACATCAAATCATCCTCTTATACTTCTACCTTTCAAGTCCAAGATTATAATGTAAACATCTTGACTACATAACCCTTCAAGTATTGTTAAAATCATCCACTCAATTCACATGTCCTTTGTATCAAGTTGAACATCAGTCGTTGAACTTTCCTCAATTGTCATTATGAATTTTTGCAATATCCTTCCAGGTAGAAAAATAATATGTTAACCAGATAGCCAATACCAATAAATATGAAAATCATATTTAGCTTATTATGATCACCCTTTCATCAAAGTATTTTCTTACTTGAATCCTTTGAGATCAACATCCTTTTGCATTATCAAATATAGTACAAGAATCCTTCTCCATGCATCCACTTTTAATCAAAGTGCCCATGGATCGAACTTGATTAACAAAATTCAGTATACTCGGATTTTTCATTATTAACTCCCTTTCTTTTATCTGCAGACTATCCTTGATGTTGATCAATATAATTATATTTATGTTGTGCAATCTTGTGTGATAGCCTTGATATCTATCCATACCGAAGCATATCAAACTTCTTCTTTCAAGCATCAAGTAATCGCATGAAAGACTTACCGAGAACATTTTTATAACCAACTCTTTTTGCAAGATTTGTGTAGATATGAACCCTACCCTCAAGAAGATTTACTTAAAACCTGTATACCTATGCTTCCATACAACCATCTAGCCATCCTTTCTAGAATGAGCTTTCTTCTTATACCTATCAAAGATAGGTTTATTTTCAAGAGGAGAAATAATTTAATTATGTCTTTCACATTGCAACTCGACCACTTGCATTCTTTCATCCCTCAAGACTATAGATTAGATGGAATATATATTAGTCATAATTTTTCTTCCAAGAACCTTCCTAAATTATGATTCATATAGGGTCTTGATTATCCCTCTTTTCAAGATGACTACCTCTAAAAGTATGTTCGAAAATGATTAGATGAACTATACACGTGCAATATGGTTTCAATATTCTTAGTCTTGTAAGCTTGATGATTTTCTTTCAAAGCAACTTCATTATGTAGATTCTAGTTTTACTAACATATGCTTCTTTCTATAATGCCACGCTTTTATGAAACCAAGACTCTTCTAGATAATGCATCAATTCATGCTGCTCTAATTTATACTTAATAAAAGAAAGACAAATCACATAATTAACTTGATAGATATGGAGATTCCTTCAATAGTAAAGATCCATGTGATGTCCTAAAGATGGAGCTTATTGTGATGGTGGCATTTGTTTCAAGTTTTGTTAATGTTGGACAAAGAGGATTTTTGTAAACCCATCTTCATAACAAACCTTGGATATTGAGTCAAATTAATAGGTAACACCTTTCATAGCTTGAGATAGTACAAGGGGGTGGGAGGGAGCGTTACATAAAAAAAAGAATGCACTTTCCACCACTTTTTGTAGGAATATGGAAAACCCTATGCTTCAATAAGGAATGACACAAGTTAGTTGAAACTTAAAAAAAGAAAAAAAATTATAATATAAGTAATGTTATAGGAGAAACCAAATAAAAATTATCACAAGAATTAGAACCAGTATTGAGACAAAAAACTAAGTAGGGATTGTTAATGACACCTTATGGAATTTTCAATCATTGAGTGGAACTACTATAATTACTAATAGGAAAAACACAGTCATTATCTTGAAGAAGACAACCCTAAAAATCCTTGAGCACAACTTTCAATATTAGGTGTCTCTTATTTTATCTTGTATCTCTAGGTCAAAAAATTATCTTCTCGCCATTATTTAGAGCCAGAGCATTTGGTCACCCACCCAAGAACCTACAATTATCATTTCATTTCAAAAATATCTTCAAAACTAAGATGTGTAGAGTTGGATCTAGCAACCGCATCCACAAATGAATCTCCAAACTTGATGCCTGGTTTTCTTTAAGGAAACAAAGAGCCTCTAGACATATGGTAGCAATTTATCTTGCTTACACTTGGCTCTAATCCCTCTTCTTAACACCTATAAAATTTAGGTTTTGCTTCCTCGATATTTGACATATATCCATAGTCTTAATTAAAAATTGGATTTTTTCACTTTGTAGTGAATCTTCTCCATTTAATAGACTGAAAAATATCTTTCAAACCAAAAAAATTAAGGAAACTTTTCATAGAGAAAAAATAATTCTTGAAATTTGACATTCACGATTCTATTTAAAACATAAAAACTATAATAATTTGAGATTTTCACTTCCCTTTACAAAAATTTAAGAATACCAATTTAAATTCAAATAAATTTATAGTGTGAAAATTATATTCATAAAAAATAAAACTATTATTTCTTTTAAATAAAATATCTATGGAGGTTTTTTCACTAATGCTAATGTTACAAATGTATATCTTCATATATTTTGTGTAATATATATGAATTTAATAAAGAAAAGTAATTCATATAAACATTCCTTGTTAAATAAGAATAAGAATAATAAAAATATGGCAATCAAAATCAATAACATATAATATTGATATATGTTGTGGGGACAGATATACTTTCCACAGGCCATTTGTATCCAAGGATGGACTCCCTTGTAACGAAGTTGAACATCTATGCTTCTTGAATTTCGATGTGGGTGAGGGCATAAAATTTTGTAAGGGGCCATATTTATCATGAGTTGGATATCATCAGGTGGGTCCTACATTGGATTTATGAGGGATCAGATTTGAGGTGAGTCCAGGCATGCCATTGGTTCGAATATCCTTTCCGCATTCCATTTGTATCTAGGGTTAGACACCTTTGTGAAGAAGTCAAACATCTATGTATCTGGTATTTGGATGTGGATTACAACACAAACCTTTGTGAGGGGCCAGATTTGTGGTGACCCATATATCATTATGTGGTTCCTATGCCAAATACATTGCATGAGGGATTGATTCGTAGATCCTAGGTTTAGAGATAGCAAGAGTTAATACAATATTGTAACACTAGATATGTTGTGAGTCAAACAAAACATGAAAAATTTGCAAAACACGAAGCGGAAAGACCTGATAAGGCCGAGTGCCTGATTTGATGTGGCAAGTGCCATGAGTATCTTGTGATGGCCACATGGATGGCATGTGGAAATACCATGATTATGTGGACCCACATTATGATGATGTGGCGATGCCATGTGCACTACATGTGGATGCCATGTGATAACATTGTTATGATATGAACCCTGTATTATGGTTATATGATGGTTCCATGTGAGCTAGGTAAGAGCCATGTGGATGCCACATGGAAACGCAATGCTGATGTGGCTTTATATAATTGGTAAAAATTAAAAGGGCATAAATTTTAATCCAAGAAATGGATTGAGATAAAATTTATATCACCGAAAATCTCTCAACAAACTGATTGCAATCATGGCATTTTTGTTTTAGTTTTCTTGATGTTGGTTAAAAGAGGATTTTTGTAGCCCTCTCTTCATAAGAAACCTTTGAGATTAAGTCAAATTAATATGAACACCTTCCATAGCCCAAGATAGTAGAAGAGGATGGAAGGGATTGTTAGAGAGACAAAAGAATGCACTTTTCACCACTATTTGTAGGAATATGGAAAACCCTATGCTTGAATAAGGTATCACACAAGCTAGTTGAAACTTAAAAAAGGGAAATAATTATAATGGAAGTAAAGTTAAAGAAGAAACCAAATGAAAATTATCACAAGAATTAGAACCAACCTTGAGACAACAAACTAGGTAGGGTTTGTCAATGACACCTTATGAAATTTGCAATAATTGATTGAATTACTATAATTATCATGAAAACATGATAATTGTCTTGAGGACTACAACCCCAAAACTCCTTGAGCACAAATTTCAATATTAGATGACCCTTCTTCTATCTTGTATCTCCAGGTCCAAATATTGCCTTCTCAGCATTCTTTATAGCCAGAGAATTTGGTCACCCACCCAAGCACCTACAATTATCATTTCCTTTGCAAAATACATTCAAAACAAAAATCTGTAGAGTTGGATCCAATGGTGGCATCCACAAATGAATCTACGAACTTGATGATTTGTTTTCTTTAAGGAAGCAAAGAGCCTCTAGACATATGGTAGAAATTATCTTGCTCACACTTGGCTCCAATCACTCTATATTAACACCAGTAAACTTTAGTATTTCTTCTCCCATATATGGAATATATTCATAATCTTAATTAAAAATTGGTTCTTTCACAACAAAGAAATTAAGTAAAAATTTCATATAGACAAACAAAGTCTTGAAATTTGACATTCATCCTTTCCTTTAAAACATAAAAACTATATAATTTGAGATTTTCATTTCCCTTTACAAAATTTTACAAAATACCAATTTAAGTTTATATAAATTTATAGTGTGAAAATTATATTCACAAAAATTAAAACCATTCATTCTTTTAAATAAAATATTTATGGAGGTTTAAAAAAAAATGGATTTATTATTCACTAATACTAATGCTACAAATGTATATCTTCATATATTTAGTGTAATATATATGAATTTAAGAAAGAAAAATAATTCATAGAAACATTCTTGATTCAATAAAATGTTGTAATCAAAATGAATGACAGGAAAGAAATTAAATTTGCATAAAAATATCTAAGACTATTTTTTGAAATTAAAAATTTACTTGTGAAATTAAAAGTGCTTTGCTACAATGACCCATTTTTTTCTAGTAAATTAAAAGATACATCTTTCTAGTCAAGTGGATCTTTCTATATTTGAATCTCTTGCCTTCCTCTCCATATCTAATATATATATATATATATATATACATATATATATATATATATATATATATATATATATATATAATATATATATATATATAATATATATATATATATATATATAATATATATAATAATATATATATATAATATATGAACGATATATATTGAAATACTAAATCATTTTTAATGAAACAATATGTTAAAAAATTCACCTAAAAATAAGAAATTCACGAATTGCTAAATATTTTCTAGAATAATATGTCAAATCACAACATTGTATCATTAATTTTACAGGTGAGAAATCTTAATTTTAAAGAATGGGAAATATTCCCATTAATGAATGGATAATGATATCTTGGAAATAAAATATGGAAATCTAAGTCTAATAATAGATGGACAATGCTAGCTTAGAAAAATGGTTTTTACATTATTGAAGCAATAAATTCCTTTTTATTACCACATATAAGTGAGATTTTTATCTCTTTAGATCAATGTTTATGAATAAATGAGGTAGAATGTCAAAACTTAAGTACTTGAAAATATCTTATTGAATGAGATTGGTAGTCCAAAAGAGTGTTAGAAATCATTATCTTGTTAATGGTTCCAACAAAATCCCAACACGTTATTGAATAGAAATGTGATTGTTGATCAAATTTTTTTTTTAGAATTATTACTACTTTTATAGTTCTATAAGAGTTTATAAAAAATGGTACATGGTGTAGATTGGTAGGTATTATGTTAGAAAATTATATATTATAGAGCAATGGAACACATAAAATATATTGCAGGAACAAGAGAGACAGAGATATACATGGTTGACCCAATTTGGGGTACATACACGGGAAACAGGCATTCCTTCCTTTTATATTATCCAAGAAACTAAAGAGATACAACCTACAACAGATCCGTTGTAATCCCCTCTTCGCTCTCACACAATATCCTCTCTCTTTCTCACTCAGAATATAGATCTACGTAGATGCAATACAATTCCCTCATATATAGCGAGGGGTTGCCTTCTAGGGAAAAAAACCCTAAATTAAACATAACTTATACCACCAGATCTTTTCCTAATGAATTGGGGTCCAATGTGGTGATACCTCTGAATAAAGAAGATAATAAAGCTCCACATCCAACATATTCAAGACTCTAGCATTTAATAAGGACCACGAGCGTGAGGAAAATTGGAAATATGTGATAAGTGTGGAAATTTCTTGACATGAATGGTTGATTGAACATTCAAATGTGGATAAGTGTGTAAATTCATTGCATGATCACAATGTCTATGATTGATTGACTATTCTCCTTCGCAACTGTGGAAATTCCTTCCATGAGCACAAATTGACTATTCTCGTGGACAACTGTGGCAATTGCTTGTAAGAGCACGACGATGCTTAACACTTGTTGATATGATAATGTGGAAATTCCTTGCGTGATCATGATGCCAATGGTTGATTGAATATTCAATCGTGGAGAAGTGTGCTTTGTAGCATTTTTTGGTTTTGGTAAGTTAGAATCAATTAGTCAAAAAATGAAAATATATTGCAAAAAATGTTAAGCTAGCTTATGGACAAAAGGAATAAACTCTGAATGTGTTGCAAGTCTAAATGCCACTACTTTAGTCTAGGTTACTTCTGCAAATAAAATTTGTGTGCAGTTTGTTTAAAATGCCACACTAGTTTATACAATCCAGTTATATAGTTTAATCATGATTGGATTTGTTTTAAATTTCGTCAATAGGTAGCAATAGGAAGAAAATAAAATTGGGTCAACAGTTTAAACTGAGCCAATGGAGGAAATAAGGGATAGAGGTAGATTAGTCATAAAAAGGAAATGTTGAGTTGCCAGCTTAAATGCACTCTCAAAAATAAGTGAAAATTTTAGGAGTAATAGGGGTAGGTAGACATGTGAAATGTAATTGGCGCATCAAATGTTTTTATCCTAAGATGTAACATTGGAAAAACATACATTTGATGATGGGTTTTAATTAACCTAAAGTTTTAAAGTTGCAATGTTATTTCATAAATATTTCCATTCATCCATTTATCACCATAACCCACAACTGTCACATCTACCCTCAAAGTCATGACCCCACCATCACTTCCTCTTATGTGTTGAATGCCCCCCCCACCTCACCTTTCATCCTGCATGCACACCCAAACTCTAATGGACAATGTCCTTCCTCAGCCTTCATTCACCATCCGAACTTTATCAGTGGGGGGGATTCCGAAATGGGTAGTTTCCAATACTGCCAACATAAACAACCTTTTCCGCTTTTTAGTATTTCGAGACTTAAAATCCTGAAACTACTTACCACCTCACCTTACCCCCTGAACGTAGTATATCAAGTGACCATTTACCGCTGCTCCACGTCGCACTCCATGCCAACCTCCACCTCATGCCTACGGTCCAACCAAATGCTGCCTATCTGTTATCCATTCAATGTAGCTCCCATGAATTTATGATTCAAAGACCCGTTAATTAATCCCATTGGGTTATTAATGCAAAATTCAAATGCACATTGGCACCCCTGCTACAATTTTTCCATTATAAACCCTGTTAATTCATAAAATGGTTACACAGTCCATTTCTATAACCAAAGCTGATTATTGGAAGTTTATTTTCCACAGCTCGACCACTGTTTGACATTAAGAATTTTTTTTTCCTGTTCAGGGAACTGACATTCAAGTCCACTTGCTCATTTTATAGTTACACTTTTTAACTTTAATCACTCTATTTCAGGCCTATTTATGTCATCTTCAATCTGCAATTTGTTTGAAAAAATGCCTCCCAAGGGAAAGGAACTTGTAGAAGTCCCAAATCCTCTGGTTCATCCACAGGTCGACTTCCATCATACCACATTAGTCGACAGAGATTGTAAAATCATTAGGACTTCTTCTTAATTTGATTTATATGAAATCTATTGTTGGATAGAAGATCAACTAATTGACCGGACAGATGAGATAGGGCTTTGGGACTCCCAACTCCCTCACTATATTTTTCCTCAGATACATAAAGCACCTAAATTTGTGAGAAAAAATGACGAATATTCTAATCCCAGTTAGAGAGCTATTATTTCACCCATAGGAGAAATCCTTTGCTTAAACAATTCTAATTCCATTGAAAAAATGCTGCAGGCCCCTACTACTACACCAACCCATCCTTTTTCCCATGAAAACCTAATAGAAACCTATAAAAAAATAGACTTTACTAAAAGATCCTAGACCCTTGGACTCTTTCTAGCTATTGATAGTCCTCTACGTAAAAGAAATCCTCCTTATGATTCATCCATTTTCCCTGATAGAACTAAGCAAATCACCTCTATTTTGTCCTATTTTCTTGGTTACAACTTTGATCAAAATGTTAATGAAGCCATCCTTGGTTTCTTGTCTATCTTTTCTGTTGATTCTAAACCCAGTGTCATTTATGATTTCAGTCAATTCCTAGATGAAGCAATACATGATAAATTTGTCAAGTTCAATACTGAAGAAGTATTCAAGTATGATTCAGTACTTGTCTACCCTTTTGCATTTTTTCAGGGAGACAAATTCCCATTTTATTTACAGAAGCTAGATGAGGAAGGAAATAAACAATTAGTGATATTTTGGACTTCAATGGGGATGAAGGAGAAAGAAAAATTTACATATAAACAGTTCATAGAACTGTTTATTCATCCAGCTATTAGTCTTATGAGCAGCACTCCAGTACCAAGGATCAGTGAGGAGATTGTCAAAATATTATAGTTGGTTGATCAAGCTGCAACAAGGGATTCATATTGCTACCAAAAATATACAGAGATCAGGGCTTATGGTTGTGCACTTCCACCCTACAAACTGCCCAAGTACCTGCCTATCAGAATCTTTGCACTAGAATATATAAGGCAGAGGTTAAATGCAAATGAGGTGCACTTTGTGGCTGCAAAGAAGAAATCACAATTCAAGATGAAAGCCCAAGTTGGTCCATTCATATGTAACACCAGGGTAGTAGGAGAGGAAGTAGACAAATTACTAAAGGAGATGAAGTTTGATCCGGGCTTCACTTGGTCTTATCACGCAATGGGAATAGTTTCCAAGCTTAGGATGGAGAACAAATTTACAGCATATCATCACACAACCAGGCCTAAGATAGAAAAATATAAAAATTAGTTGGAATGGGTAGAGAACACCCTCAAAGAGGCTGAAGAGTAGACATTTTCTACATCAAATGTGAAAACTCCACTTGCACAAGAAAATATAGCCAAGAGAGGGAGGGAAGAACAGTCATCCCCTACAACTGAAGCATCAATCCAGGGTTTTAGGATTGTGCACAGAAACAAGAGACCTAGAATCTCTGTGATTGTAGGTGCAACACATGAGTCTATGAAAACCACATTTGATGGACTTGGAGAGACTATGATCCATACACAATCGGATACACAATCTACATAGTCCCCAACTCATTCCACTACTTCTCAGGAACATCAGATAACCCAGACTAGTAGAAGTAATTTGAAGGACAAGGAGGAATACATATTTCATGTTTTTAGTGACATAAAAAGGAAGAATGAAGAGTTGAAGCTTAACACCTACACACAGTTCTGGAAACATTCCTCTAGTTGTCATGCCATACTTATTTCAGTCTTTGACTCTAAGAAGCGTAAAATGCAGTTGGTTTATCTGCAGGCTCAGGTTCCACAGCCTAGGACTACTGCTCAATATCAAAGGCATACCTCTTTTGAGTTCAATGTGAAGGATGTGCATCCAATTGCTCAAATTGATATGCATAAACAAACCGGGCAGATGATTGCTTCAACCTTGACAAACATTGCCATGAGTTTGTCGAAAATGTAGGTAACCTTGGCCAACACTCGGTCACAACTTAAATTGGAGAAAATCTCCTCATTAGCAAGAGATACCAAGATTCAATCCTTGGATAATCTAGTGCTAAAAATGGGATATCATCCCTCAAACATAAATGCTACAGAAGAGCTTATTAAGAAAAAGAATGCTGAAATTGCAGCATTAAAGAAGCAACTGAAATTGCCAGCTTTTAAGGACCCAATGGCCAAAGAAATTGAGGAGACAAAAACTCAGAAGTCTGACATGATGAAGCTCATTATAGAAAAAAAATTTGCAGATTAAACAAATGGAGGAGCAGATGGAGAAATTGGTCAAGGAAAAAGGGGAACCCGTTAACAAGGCTCAAACTCCAATGGATGTAGTCCCCCTTACACAATTCTCACCACTAAAGTTTCCACTTCAGCTACAAATTCCACTACATGTACAAAAGAAGGAGCTAAAAAACTTATTGAAGTTATTTAGAACATGTCTATCCAAACAGGGGAAATTAAGAAGCTGAAGGATGAACTTAAGCAATTACAGCTTATGAAGTCAGCAGCAGACAGTTCACATGCAGGTGAGTTGAACAGAGTCAAAGGTCAGATTGAAGTACTACAAAGGGAACTCAAGGAATCCTGCATTAGAAACAAATTGGGTTTAGCAAAGGAGATTATGTGGGAGGAATTTATAGAATCAATCAAGGATATTTGACCCTACATCAAGATAGTGTTTTATCAGAAGGATCTCTTGGAGAAAGCTCAAGAAAGAGTTGAAACTATGACTAAGCAGCTTGAAGACATGCCAGAAATTGCTTCTGATATCATCAAATTCCTAAATTCCAAAGATAGCTATGAGCTTGAGGAATTAGGCATAAGCGACAGAGCAACAACTATATTGGAGGTAAATAATATCATCACCAAGAAAAACCTCATCCTTCAGCTACAAGAAAAGTGCGGCAATGTCAATAACATAGTTTAGAGGTTTTTTAGCAGGATAGAACCCTTGACCAGCAAGGGTTTACCCTCTATGCATGTGATCAATGAAAAATTGATGCCAATTGAGGATTATGTTCAGAAGCTAACAGAGGTGGGAAAACATGCAGCTTCAGTTTCAAACATCAGAGGTTCTGCAACACCAACACTTATAGTAAACACACTCAGGGATACCTTCTTTATTTTGAATGAAATGAGACACATATTTTTAGTAAAACCCACTTTTACTAAATATACATAGATGGATGAAGTTTACAGGAGGGTAACCAAGATTTCTATCCCAGATAAGAAACTCTGGGAAGAATTGACAGATTTACTCAACTAGAAGGTAATCAAACAACATTCATTTTTTGGAGGAACAATCAGCTAGCTTCAACAGTTTTCAATTTTTTTAGTGACAGTCATCAACACCTTAGCAATAAAATAATTCCAAATCAACTAAAAATTATTATTTTGATTTTGTAATAATCTATTTTTGTAAAAATAGTTTAGGATATTTTCTTAGTTCTACTATTGTATAAATAACTCTCTTCACGAGTTTTCATGGGTTGCACCCTTGAAGAAGCATTTTTAAGCCTCAAATGTACTTGACTTTTCTGGATCATTAATATAAAAGCAAAGGATTTTGAATTCTGATTTACATAGTTTTGCGTGTTCGTATAAGTTTTTCCAGTATTATCGATTATGTTTTTCTTAATATTCTTATGTCTCACAGAGATAACTAGGTAGGAATAATTGGGTTTCAATCTATTCTTGTAAGCTTCTAAAGTGATAATTTGTAAAGAGAATGAATTAATGAACTGTTTGTTTAATTAATTCCCTCTAAATCAATAAATCATCGGCATCTTTTGTAAGCTTCAACATATTCTGTTAAACCTTCTGAATATATTTTAAAGGTTTTCATACTTATGCTTATTTAATTTTCAATTTGAAGACTGTGATAATCATATTATTTCTCTGTTTTTGCTCACCGCCATCTTACAAGCTAAAATCACTTTGTGAACTTTAATACTATCCCTCTGTTTAGATATTAATATTATTCAAAGGGTTAAGCCTCACTATTTTAAATTTGTCTCCTACATTGGTCCTCCAAATTAAAACAAAACCCCCAAAACAATTATCTTATATTCCCTTGCATGATAGCTGACCATTATCATCTCAGAGATACAACATCAATTTGGCGTCATAGTTGGGGATTCGAATTTCATTAATTTTTCCTGGGGAAATGATAAATATCCTATTCTTTTAAGGTGACTAAAGGTCTAGATAGGAAAAAATCTTTCACCTAGCGACTCCACAGTGCCAAACTGGCACCTTTTAATCACACAAGATCTCATTCTGAGTCTGACAAAGTTAATCCTCTGTCAGATCCAGAAAAACTTTTGAAAAATACTAGTTCCAAAAGAAGACATCAACCATCTTCTTCCACTTTAGCCTTACACACTAAAGATACTATACATTTTGATCCCTATAGTAACATTCCATCTGATCCAGATACCACTCATTTATCACCTAGGTTTCTGAACCGTTAGATAGGGGAGTTGATTTCAAATCATCTTTCCTTATTCATTCTCTTGAATATTATCTAGAACCCCCACTTCCATAGAGATCTCCTAAATCTGAGTCTAACCTGGGTGTTCACTTACCTAAATACACACCTATAGACTTTATTTCCCCTACCACTTATTCATTTCATTCCACTTCTGAACAACTTGAATCGTCTACTTCTAGAAAACCTAAAGGGACCTTTTCTATATATTCAAATCCACTTTTTGAAACAAAACATGATATGCAATCTTAGGTCCACAGGCTAGTAATTTAAACTCATCTAAAATTATTCAGGAAGTCTCCACCTTCTCTACCTTCTCCTAATTCACCCCACATAGTAGTTCACCCCCTTTTTCACCATGTTCCTCTTCTTTATCATCATCCTCGCAAACATCTCATATATCATCTTCTACTATGGCATTCCAACACATTGTACAGGAAATATATGCATCTTTAGTTTTACCACAAGTCCTTGATGCTTTCCCTAATGGATATTTGAAGCATCTCCCTAGGTATAATGGAGAAATGGGTCCTTCAGCTGAAGGCCATCTTCAAGCATTACTAGACTTTGTTGACAACATGAACATAGAACAAGAGAATGTTTACATGAGGTTGTTTGTTCAGTCTCTTGAAGGAAATGTAATAACTTGGTTTAGGTAGTTACCTACAAATTCCATTAGAAACTGGGAAGAACTAAAAAATATATTAAAGAATCAATGGGGAGTGAAGAAATATGATCTTTACTTTTTAAATGAGATTGATGAACTTAAAAGAAAGTATGATGAAATTATCTCTGATTTTATCAAAAGGTTCAACAAACTTTATCATAAGATGCCTGTTGATTGTAAACCCCCTGTAGCAGCAGCCAAATCAATATTTTCAAAACCTTTTGAAGATGATTTTGTTCTTATGTTAAGAGAAATAAATTTTGAAGATATGCAAACTAATGCTATAGAGGTAGAAGCAAATAGAGCTGCCTCAACCACTTTAAAGGCTGAAAAGGAAAGGACACAAAGAAAACTTAAAACTAGCCAAGAGGCCTCTACTTCCTCTAAAACTAAAAATGAAGATTCTAAAATAGATGAAATAAATTCACTTCTTAGAAATATGTCCAATATTATTTCCAAGATTGAGACTCAACCTAGGACAGTTCAACAAACAGTTACTAGACCCCAAAATCAAAATCAGGGTCTGTATAAAAGAAATCCACAATTACAAATTCTTCAAAGACCTGGTAATGATCAACAAGTTCCAACTCCTTTATTGGTAGATGATCAACAACCTGATGACAATACTATGACTATCACTGAAGACACTAATAATGTGTACACTTCTCCTAATCAGATTGCTATTACTCCCCTCTCACAATAAAAACTGGTTCAAGAAGATCAAGGATCCTCACAGGTTTCCAAATACCATGCCTTCTCTGAATTCCCAAATGCAGAGTTGAACAAAGATATGATCTTAGGCCTAGACCTGGCCCTGGAAGACCTCCTATGGAACCTCTAATAATTGAACCCCGTACCAAAGCTATTGAAACTAAAACAACTATTATTCAACCATTAAATCAGTCAACTAATACTACTCAAAATGAAAAGAATGTTTTGACTACATTTAATGTTGAAAAGGAGTTAGAAAGAGTTAAAATCCTAATTCCACTTTCAGAACTTTCCAAAAACCCTGGGTATAAAAATCAAGTCTCCAAATGGATACAAAACACCTTAGTTGATGCTGAAAGTGACATCATTAGTCTTCAAGACAAAAAACCAATAGTTGTCTTTGGTACTGGTTCAGATATGGTCGATGAAATAGTGCCTCCTTCTACATAACTCTTAAGGAAAATGATTCCATGTTATACAATTGTATGCTTTATTCTGGAGCATCACATAACCTCATGCCGAAAACTATCATGGACCATTTAAAACTTGACATAACTAGATCCTATCATGATTTGTACACTTTTGATTCCAAAAGGGTGCCTTGCTTAGGATTGATTAAATATTTAGTAGCCACCCTTGCCAAAATTCCAATGAAAAGTGTAGTGCTTGATATAGTTGTCACACATATCCCTCCCAAATTTGGAATGCTCATTTCTAGGCCTTGTGCCAAATTAGGGGGAACTCTTCGGATGGATATGTCTTATGCCACTATTCTAGTTTATGGGGGAGAACAACTAAGGTTATATAGAGAGGTGGGATTTATGCACACTATTTGCAAAATAGACCAACCAAAGAACCATCCCATTTATGCAATTGATCAAGATTTTGGTTGTTTTCAACTCTCTTCAAACCAAACACATGCAACTCAAGTACAAATTGAAGATGTAGTTGAAAGTCCCCTACCAAATCAAACTGATGTATGGAAACTATTCTTTGATGGTTCTTATAAAAAACATGAAGCAGGAGCTAGGGTAGTTTTAATCTCACCAGAAAAAGAAAATATTACCCAATCATGCAAACTCGATTTCGGAGTTACAAATAATGTGGCTGAATATGAAGCTTTCCTTTTAGGACTGTAATTAGCCAAAAGCTTAAAGGTTCAAAACTTAAGTGTTTTTACTGACTCAAAACTTATTGTCAAACAAGTAAGAAATATTTTCCAGACCAAGCATCCTAGGCTTAGGTCTTACCGAAATGAAGTTTGGGATTCAGTTGATAATTTCTTTAATAGTTTTAATTTGATTTATATTCCAAGAGATTAGAATATTCATGCAGATTCCTTAGCTGTTTCTGCTAGTTCATTTAAAATTCTGGATCAGACTAATGTACTCTATCAAATATAAGTCAAATATAGGCCATCCATCCCAGATAATCTCAAATACTGGAAGATATTTGAAGATGATGAAAAAATAAAATCTTTTCTATAGGTTATAGATGAATTTTTAGTTCTACAAATCGATGAAGATAGAACAGAAGCAAAAGAAAACTTAAATGAAAATGATAATTCAAATTTTAACTCAAAAATTGTTTAGCATGATATCATTCAATTATCTAACAATTTCATTCCTAAAGGTCTAATTCCTTTAGAGAAGTTGTTTGATCAAAATGATGTCCTGAGAAACCCACAGTCAATTTCTTCACCACATGACATAGAGGAAATTAACATTAGAACAAATGATGATATTAAAAACATCAAAATCTGTGCATCTCTAGATCCTGAAATCAAAACTAAATACCTTAAGTTACTTGAAAATTACAAAGATATTTTTGCATGGACTTATGCTAATCTAAAGACTTATGACACTTCATTAATACAACATAAGATTCCTTTAAAACCAGAAGCAAAACCTTATTGACACAAACTTAGGAGGATAAATCCTACTCTTCTACCAACTGTGGAAAAGGAAATTAAGAAAATGCTAGATGCCCAGATCATTCTCCCTCTTAGGTATTCTAATTAGGTTGCTAATTTAGTTCTTGTTAGAAAAAAGAATGGAGAAATCAGAGTGCACTTTAGAAAATTGAACAAAGCATCACTAAAAGGTAACTATCCTTTACTCAAAATGGGTCAGTTACTTCATATGGTTTCAGAAGCACAAAGGCTTTCTATGATTGATGGTTTTTCAGGTTATAATCAGGTAGATGTTGATCTAGCAAACTGAGAGAAGATAACCGTCACTACACCCTGGGGTACATTTATGTACTCTAGAATGCCCTTTGGCTTATCTAATGCTGGAGCAACATTTCAGAGCTATGGACATAGCTTTTTGGGCAAGTAAATAAAGTTTAGTCCATTTATTTCTTGTTTGACATAACTTTTTTTTTTCTATTCTTGTTAGTGTCAGGCTTTGTAGCCTTTCCTCAGTGATTTCAAATATGCTCTTACAAGGTGAATTTTAAGGTGTCAAGGTAAATTTTGT
>APFE030026285.1:28278-38795 GCA_000404065.3 Pinus taeda
ATCCCCTTCATTTCGCTTCATTTCGACAAAATCCCTTGTTTCACACATCGGGATAGGTTTCACTCAAATGATGTTTCATAGAAATAAAAGATGAATTTGGGAAAACTGAGAGATTTTTTTGTCCAAAACCGGCCAAGGAAGAAAAACCTCCTTCACTATTTACACAGGTATAATGGTTTTGGAGAAATGTCAAAAATACAATCGCCTCAAGAGAATTGACACACCTCTGAAGTGACGTTGGGAAAATCAATTTTTCTCATAGCTTGGTTGGCAAAATAACTTTATGGATGAGTAAAAGGGTAACTAGGAAAACATATCTTTCCAATGAGCTATCATGAGCTCAATTTGGAGTTGAGGAAGGCATTCAAAAGTTGACTGCAACAGCACTCTGCCTTGAGGCAGCCTCATTTGGCACATTTTGACCAGTCTTAGGAGATTTGATTTTTGACAAGGAAAATGAACTCCAAATTGCAAAATTAAAATGGGTTGGAAATTAGACTCAAAGACCTTTCCAACGAGCTATCCTATTCCTGAGTTGGACACAGGGAAGGCCTCCAAATGCCTCCTGCAAAAGTGCGTTGCGCATAGAAAGTGTGCGCTGCGCATTGGGCCTCACTGGCCAGTGTAAATTAACAAGGGCGCTGCGCATAGAAGGATGCGCTGCACATTGGGTTTGCGCGCTGCGCATTGGGTTACAGCAACAGAAGAACTTGGTTCATCCACCCAGATCATACCAAATCCACTCCAAAACTTGCAAGTAGGTATATCATTGCCGCTTAGTCAATGTTATGATGTTTGAAGTGTGTTTCAAAGATGGGAATTTGATGTATGGGGTCTTGGAAAATGAAACCCTAGGTTCATGAAAAAATCATTCCTTAAGGATTTTTTTAAATATATGTGGGTGGTTTAGTGAAGATTTCTCATCCTCTATTGATGAAAACCAGCTCCATGCTCATTTGTAAACCCTAGTCAACATTTCAAAGGGCACACATTATATTTTGTTCATTTGTCAAGCAGTGACCATTTTGTGCCAATTCATTGAAAATAGAGCATTATCATTATGGCTTAGTTTGTATGATTCTTTGGTAAACATAGAAGATTTTTGAGTATGCATTGAAGTTTGGCTCCACCACACCTATATCACTATACATATCACAGACATCTTGATACCAAAGCCATGTCAGACACATATTCAGTTTATGAGCAGGAGGTAGAAGCTGACCGGGAGACTTGGCTCAAGAGGGTCAACATTCACTTAGAGAAGTTGTTGCAAAATGCTAATAGAGATAAAGATATGCTCTGACACATGAAACATCATTATTAGGCTCGCATGCATGTCAACAAAGCAAGAGTGAAGATGTTGAAAAAGAGGTTGAGCCAAGCACTAAAACGGCGGAAGAGGTCGGATCCACTTCGAGTTTTAGCCGAAGCTTCATTGGCTGAGCATAACACATGATGGAGGGTATTCACTCCGAATTTGAGCGAATTCGAAGAAAATTTTGTCATTTTGAAAATTTTTGTCCCCAAAAACAGGTTTTTTGGTTGTACGCGCAGCGCGCATGTTCGCTCGCTTTTGATTGGGACACTTTCTGGAGGAAAACTTTGTATTTTTGGATTTTTCATGGTCGGTTACACATTCTCAGCAATTTCCGAAGCATTTCATCAAGTTCTGGATGGTCAAAAGGCCCAAAAACACCTTGAAAACCACCTTGCTGCCACCTTCTGCAACAGCAGGAAGTACCTCTGGGAGAATGAAATTTAGAGGGGGAAAATGAGCTCCAAATTGCCAAATTCCACTTGGGTTGGAAAGTAGACTCAAAGAAATTTCCAATGAGCTATCATGAGCTCAATTTGGGTGTCGGGAAGTGCCTCACAATCAGCCTGAAAAGTGCGCTGCGCATAGAGATCAGGGGCGCTGCGCATAGAGGATTTTGGCCAATTTTTCACCTTCCAGCTCGGAATTTTGGCCAGTTATGATCAGTTTCACCTCTTGATGTAATTTTTGGTTTGACTTGAGGTAATTTGATGTATATGATGTAATTTTGGCACTAAGTTACTTTTTCTAGAAGATTCATTCACTAAAGAGTGAAAATTTAATGAATGAATCAGTTTCCTAGCATATAGGGGTTAGTTGTTTGACTACCTAGTTTTCAGTTCCTTGTTTAGAATTGGTTGAAACTACTCCTGGAAGGAGGAGCTCGACCACTAGAGGTTAGGGAATGGGTTGGCTTGGTCTATATTATGTAAATTTTCAGTTAGTAGCAAGGGTTGGACTCTTGGGAAGATTTTGGCACACTATTGTACATATTTTTCATATTTTGGCTAAGGAAAGATCACAGATTTGGCAGCACCTGTTGGGATTCTTGTGGCTTTCAGTTCTTGATGGTGTTATCTCTCATTTATTGTATGTTTATTCATGTTTACATGTATGTCATTCCTTCTTATGCTTTTGAAACTAAATGAATGAGTAAATGAGGTTGAATTCATTGTTTACAGTGCTCTTCCTTTAAGTTTGTTTAGTTTTTTATGTTTTCGCCAGTTTGGAGAGGATCCATGTTCTCCCTTGCCCTCTTCAGCTCCTTGTCATTCTGATCCATCCATACACCTGATCAAAGGCATCAAGACTACTGCCTGCCTCGCCCCAACTCGAACTCTGCAAAGATCTGACCTTAATCCCTGCACCCAAAATTGGTTTTCCCATTTCTCCGACAAAAAACTCAAAAATCTAAATCAAACTTTCCTATCTCTTTACCAGCCTAAAATCAGTATTCCTTATCAGTCATCTCAACCCCTTTGAAAACTTGTTTACCGAGATAGACCCGGAGAGAGCCCTCTCCTATCCTCGTAGGGCTAGCTACGAGGCTGAGCTTGGTTTGATGTTGCCTTCAGTTTTTCCTTCCTCGGCCTGAGGCAGATTCGAGCGCTAACATAGTGGCGACTCCACTGGGGAAGAAAATGGTTTGCTTGTTGATGTCATTTCTTTTATAAGCTACAGACGGAGCCTGAAGTTATGCTAGGTAGCCTTTGAAACACTTTTGCTTTGCATTAGCAGAAGTAGATAAATGCTGCTTCAGTCAATCTCCGGTCTAGCTTGTAAACGTGACATCTAACTTGTTAATTACCCCAGTATACGTATCAAGATCAGATCTGATAGTTGATGGTGAACAACGATCAGACACATAAGAAGGCTAAAATCATTCACCTGGCGACTCCTTTCGCTGAAGAATCCAGCAACCTGTGCTTCATGGTGACTCCATTGCAGAGAGATCAGTAGCTTTGAGATTTCTCAAGATGGATCAGATTACAAGAAGATACGCTCCCATGAGCCGAGATCACATCCCAGGTTTTCCAAATAAAATGCCTAAGGTAGATTGGTTGAAGAATTTGCCTGAGTTTAGAAATATGGAAGGTAATAATGCTGCTCTTCATCTGGTAAAATTTCACATTCATGTGCATAAATTAAATATCAGCTTTCCTGAAGACTGTTTGATGAAGATGTTTATGGCTACTCTGGAAGATGAAGCCCGATCTTGGTATGAAATTTTTCCATCTGCTTCTATTTATTGTTTAAAGGATTTCCATACCATGTTCTCTGAAAAGTATAAGTAATCTTATCCCTCCTTGAATTTAGTTCAGAACTGTTGTAGCCATGTTCATAGTTTTATTGAAGATATTGAGGATTTTTGGGCGTGATGACTTGATGGATGGAGAAATCATGGAGGCCCTGTACAAAAATCCATTTCAACATACTTGTCAAGATGATCAGGACATTTTGCAGCAGAATCAAGATCAGCAGGCTGAAGATGGTCATATGGTGGAAGATGATGAAAGAGAAGAGCTTGTTTCAGATCTGCCCACAGAAGAAGACATCATGCAGATTGCAGAATGTTATAATGTTAGGACAGCTACTTCAGTTCTAGATTCAGATTGTGATGACCAAGCATACTTTGTGCTGAATCCTGAAAAGGAGAGTTTTGTTGTTGAGATCATAGACAAAGTTTTTGATCCAAATGTTCTCATGCCATCAGAACAGAGCCTGCATGAGGAGGTAATTCAGTCAGTTCATGAAAAGCAAGATGAAATCTTCATTCAAGTAAGTGAAAAAGTTCTTTTGGATGAATTTATGGTAGATGATAGAAATTTCATTTTTGCACTTCAAGAATCAGCCAAAGTTTCTTTCCTTATGATTGAAGAATGTAATAAGGAACTTGATAATTTGGTTGTGATATCATATGAAGATGACCTACCATATTGTTAGACTACAGAAGATCATATCATACAGGATTACCTTTCAGATTCTTCATATGTTTCATGTGTTGAAATGTTTTTACAAGAGGAGATATGCTCATCTACCTGTTCAGAGTTTTTTGAAGCCCATGAGCATACTTTTACCAAAGCATATGATGAAGACAGATCAGAATTTGAAACAAAGGACACCTTGTTCTTTCAGCAGGAGGTGGCAATGGAAAATCTTCATGTTTTTCAGGATCCAATGGCAGATTTGTTACAGTCAGCAGTGAAAGTGATTATTGCTGTGTTCAGTGATAAAGGAGATCATGGTCAGCTATGTTTTTGGATACCCAGTTACTAGTATCTATTGTTGATCATGAGATCTCATTGGGAGAATCAGTCAAGAAGGCATATGCTTTATTGGTTACATTGGCATTATGATATAGTTTGATGGTATGTTGTCTTGTAAGAAACATAGGCGGTTATGTACTGCCATCAAGTTTTAAGTTTTAAGTTCAGGTCTTAAGTTAGTTTGTTAGATTCAAGTTTTTTCCATCATTTCAATTTGTCATCGAGTCAGTTTAAGTCAAGTTTCAGTCAGTTTTCAGTCAAGTTTCATTCAATAAATATGTCTGAGGTTTTGTGTTATCCGTTCAAAATAATGACTCCATCGCCCAATGGATGAAGGCACTGATCTGCTCTCCCAAAGATCTGTTGTTCTTAGCACCTCCAAGGAGCTACCATCCCCATTGGAGCCAATGTTAGTGTCAGCCTTTCTAGCCTTCCTCCAGTGATCAAATATGCTCTTACAAGGTGATTTTAAGGTGTCAAGGTCAAATTTTGTCATGAACCTAGAGTCTTCAAGCAAAATTTGGTCACTAGGCTTTAGGTCTAGGGTTTGTTTTCACTCTTTTCAAAGTTGTCCAAATCACAGTCCATGTCATCATTCAGCTGAGTGTATCATCGTTCAGAGGGTTTTCATCATCATGTCAAGTTCCAATGGGTCATTTTACACCTTGTTCATGCTTCAGTTGCGTCTAGGTGAGTTCATTTCCCTCTCCTAGGGTTTTGGAGGTAATTTCTCTTGGATGGTCTAATCATTAGAAAAACTTGTATCCTGATGTTCTTACACCTTCCCCTATCCTTAATGTACGTTATTAAACACTTCCCATCACTGAGATCCCCCAAATTCTTCATTTTCGCACAAACCCTAGTTTCTTGCTACAACTTGGCAATTTTCTAGGTTGGGCCTGTGTTTTTCCCTTTTGGACCCCTTCCCCTCACTCGATATTTGAGATTACACTTTCCCCTACTTCCTATCATCCCTCCTTATTTCCAAAAATTTCCCCACGAATTTAGAAGCCCCTTATCCCCTTCATTTCGCTTCATTTCAACAAAATCCCTTGTTTCACACATCGGGATAGGTTTCACTCAAATGATGTTTCAGAGCAATAAAAGATGAATTTCAAAAACCTGAGAGAGGTTTTTGTCCACAACGGGCTAGGGAAGAAAAAATTCCTTCCCTTTTTACACAGGTATAATGGTTTTGGAGAAATGTCAAAAATACAATCGCCTTGGGAGAATTGATGCACCTCTGAAGTGACCTTGGGAAAATAAATTTTTCTCCTAGCTCAGTTGGCCAAATAACTTTATTGATGATTCAAAGGATAACTACGCAAAATATCTTTCCAATGAGCTATCCTGAGCTCAATTTGGAGTTGAGGAAGGCATCGAAATGTTGACTGCAACAGCACTCTGCCTTGAGGCAGCCTCATTTGGCACATTTTGACCAGTCTTAGGCGATTTGATTTTTGACAAGGCAAATGAACTCCAAATTTAAAAATCTAATTGGGTTGGAAATTAGACTCAAATAAATTTCAAACGAGCTATCCTGCGCCTAATTTGGACACCGGGAAGGCCTCCAAAAGCCTCCTGCAAAAGTGCACTGCGCATAGAAAGTGTGCACTGCGCATAGAGAGGTGCGCTACGCATCGGGCCTCACTGGCAAGTGTAAATTAACAAGGGCACTGCGCATAGAAGGGTGCGCTGCGCATTGGGTTTGCGCACTGTGCATTGGGTTACAACAATAGAAAAACTTGGTTCATGCATCCAGATCATACCAAATCCACTCCAAAACTTGCAAGTAGGTATATCATTGCTGCTTAGTCAATGTTATGATGTTTGAAGTGTGTTTCAAAGATGGGAATTTGATGTATGGGGTCTTGGAAAATGAAACCCTCGGTTCATGACAAAATCATTCATTAAGGATTTTTTTTAAAGATATGTGGGTGGTTTAGTGAATATTTCTCATCCTCTATTGATGAAAACCAACTCCATGCTCATTTGTAAACCCTAGTCAACATTTCAAAGGGCACACATTATATTTTGTAGATTTGTCAAGCAGTGACCGTTTTGTGCCAATTCATTGAAAACAAAGAATTATCATTATGGCTTAGTTTGTATGATGCTTTGGTAAACATAGAAGATTTTTGAGTATGCATTGAAGTTTGGCTCCACCACACCTATATAACTATACATATCATAGACATCTTGATATCAAAGCCATGTCAGAAACAGATTCAGTTTATGAGCAATAGGTAGAAACTGACTGGGAGACTTGACTCGAGAGGGTCAAAATTCACTTAGAGAAGTTGTTGGCAAAGGCTAATAGAGATAAATATATGCTCTGACACATGAAACATCATTATTGGGCTCGCATTCATGTCAACAAAGCAAGAGTGAAGATGTTGAAAAAGAGGTTGAGCCAAGCACTAAAACGGCGGAAGAGGTCGGATCCACTTCGAGTTTTGGCTGAAGCTTCGTTGGTTGAGCATAACACATGATGGAGGGCCTTCACTCTGAATTTGAGCGAATTCGAAGAAAATTTTGTCATTTTGAAAATTTTTGTCCCCAAAAACAGGTTTTTTGGTTGTACGCGCAGCGCGCATGCGCTCTCGCTTTTGATTGAGACACTTACTGGAGGAAAACTTTGTATTTTTGGATTTTTCATGGTAAGTTACGCATGATCAGATATTTCCGAAGCATTTCATCAAGTTCTGGAAGGTCAAAAGGCCCAAAAACACCATGAAAACCACCTTGTTGCCACCTTTTGCAACAACAGGAAGTACCTCTGGGAGAATGCAATTTTGAGAGGGAAATGAGCTCCAAATTGAACAATTCCACTTGCGTTGGAAAGTAGACTCAAATACATTTCCAAGAAGCTATCATGAGCTCAATTTCGGTGCCGGGAAGTGCCTCAAAAGTAGCCTGAAAAGTGTGTTGTGCATAGAGATCAAGGGCGCTGCGCACAGAGGATTTTGGCCAATTTTTCACCTTCCAGCTCGGAATTTCAGCTAGTTATGACCAGTTTCACCTCTTGATGTAATTTTTGGTTTTCCTTGAGGTAATTTTATGTATATGATGTAATTTTGGCACTAAGTTACTTGTTCTAGAAGATTCATTCACCAAAGAGTGAAAATTTAATGAATGAATCAGGTTCCTTGCATATAGGGGTTAGTTGTTTGACTACCTAGTTTTTAGTTCCTTGTTTAGAATTGGTTGAAACTGCTCCTAGAAGGAGGAGCTCGACCCCTAGAGGCTAGAGAATGGGTTGGCTTGGTCTATATTATGTAAATTTTCAGTCAGTAGCAAGGGTTGGACTCTTGGGAAGATTTTGGCACACTATTGTACATATTTTTCATATTTTGGCTAAGGAAAGATCATAGATTTTTCAGCACCTGTTGGGATTCTTGTGGCTTTCAGTTCTTGATGGTGTTATCTCTCATTTATTGTAAGTTTATTCATGTTTACCTGTATGCCATTCCTTCTTATGCTTCTGAAACTAAATGAATGAGTAAATGAGGTTGAATTCATTGTTTACAGTGCTCTTCCTTTAAGTTTGTTTAGTTTTTTATGTTTTCGCCAGTTTGGAGAGGATCCATGTTCTCCCTTACCCTCTTTAGCTCCTTATCGTTCTGATCCATCCATACACCTGATCAAAGGCATCAAGACTACTTCCTACCTCGCCCAAACTCGAACTCTGCAAAGATCTGACCTTAATCCCTGCACCCAAAATTGGTTTTCCCGTTTCTCCAACAAAAAACTCAAAAATATAAATCAAACTTTCCTATCTCTTTACTAGCCTAAAATCAGTATTCCTTATCGTTCATCTCAGCCCCTTTGAAAACTTTTTTACCGAGGTAGACCCAGAGAGAGCCCTCTCCTATCCTCGTAGGGCTAGCTACGAGGCTGAGCTTGGTTTGATGTTGCCTTGAGTTTTTCCTTCCTCAGCCTGAGGAAGATTTGAGCGCTAACAATTCTGATCAGAACATCTTAAGAATTTGAGGAAGGTTTTTGACAGGTGTAGGAAATTCGGGATATCACTAAATCCAAAAAGGTCTATGTTTGCTATCAAAGAAGGAAAGCTATTGGAACACATAATCTCAAAGGAAGGACTAGTGATTGATACTAAATGTGTATCTGCCATTAAAAAATTGTCCTTACCTAGAAATAAGAAGGAGATTCAAGTTTTTCTAGGCAAGATTAATTTTTTAAGGAGATTCATCCCTAATTTTTCTAAAATTGTAAAAGACATAACTCGTATGCTATGGAAGGACCATAAAGTTAAATGGATTGTTTCTTCAAGATATGCATTTGATCAGATCAAGAAAGATATCTATGAAGCTCCAACCTTTGCCAACCCTAATTATACCAAACCATTCAGTATCTTTTCCGTTGCCTCGGAAACAACCCTTGTAAATGAAGATTCCCATGACCAACCCATAGCCTTTTTCAATAAGGTTATCAGAGATTCTGAGCTTCAGTATGACATAACTGAGAAGTAAGCTTATGCCCTTATTCAAGCCCTGAAATCATTCAGAATGTATGTCCTACATTCACCCAATACTGCTTATGTTCCTAATAGTGCTGTGAAGATTGTTTTAACCCACCTTGAATCAGATGGGAAGAGAGGTAGATGGATCACTCAAATTATGGAGTTTGATATGACTATCCAAACCACAAAGCTAGTAAAGGGTCAAGGGTTAGCTAAGCTTCTAGCTGAATCAAATTGTAAATTGCTCGGAATCAACCCTATTTTGGAAATACAAGGGAAGAATCCACAAGAACCTTATGTTCTTGCAGAAGGGGAGAATCCACAAAAACCTTCTCTTCACCCTAAAGAAAAGAATCCACAAGAACCTTTACCTTCAAATTAGATCGGCCCCATACACATTGATGATAAATTTTTGTTATCAAATTGGTATCAAGACATTGTAAATTTCTTGATCCATTTTGAATGTCCAACATCATTCTCCAAAAGTCGGTGTAAAACTCTCAAATTGGAAGTAGTTAAGTACTGCATCATAAATGAAAATCTATACTAGAAATATCCACTTAACATTTTTTTCTTGTGTTTAACAGAATCAGAGACTGAAGGAATCATTGACCAGTTTCACACAGGAATTTGTGAAGGGCATTATGATTGGATAGAAACATCATATAAAATTTTAAGGCCAACATTTTATTGGCCCACACCATTCTTAAAGGTAGGAGCAAAGGTTAGAAGTTGTGTGCCCTATAAAATGTTTGTTGGTAAGAAGAAATTAGTAGCTCATCCTTTGATCCCAACTATAGTTTCAACAATTTTTCTCCAATGGGGATTAGATTTCATTGGACATATTCATCCTACTTCAAGTAATCAGCATAGATGGATCCTCACTGCAATAGACTATTTCACTAAATGGGTGGAAGAAATCCCGGTAAGAAATGCTACTAATTCAGAAGTAATTAAATTCATTGAAGAAAATATCTTATCTAAGTTTGGTTTCCCAACTCAAATTGTCAATGATAATGCAACGAATTTTTCTAGCGTTAAAATAATTGAGTTTTGCCAGAAATATCAGATTTTGTTACATCATTCAACTCCATATTACCCTCAAGGTAATGGCCTTGCCGAATCCTCGAATAAAAGTATGGTAAAGGTGATAAAAAAGACTCTGGCAGATCATTAAAAGAGCTGGGATTCTCACCTAATTTATGCAGTATGGGAAAACAGGGTTACTCCAAAAAGATCTACTAGAAAATCTCCTTTTCAGTTAGTCTATGGGAAAGATGCAATCTTCTCTACCAACTTGGCCTTCGCTATTCTAAAATTCTTTATTATGAAACCAGCTCACAAAAAGATAGAAAAGATATATCAATGCCTTAGAATTCAACCTCTTCGAGGGGGAAACCTCCTTTACATTACATAAATGAACAATTCTTGGATGATTCAAATGACAAAACCT
>APFE030026285.1:62038-83588 GCA_000404065.3 Pinus taeda
ATTAATTACGAATTAACCACTTACAATTATTAATATGGGCTTTATTGACTCTTAACTATGACGTGGTCCCATTACATAGATAAGGGGGTTAGGGTGGGACCCTAACAGTTTCTTTGGTTATTTATTCATCAGAGGATTTTTCCTCTTCATATTCTAAAGAATTATTCCCTTCTTGGGTACAGAAACTATTCTTATTCAACTTCTTTTCCTTCTTTACTTTCCTATATTTATTTTTCTCTTAACGATCATATTCATTCTTCTCTTCCTTATGTGGACATTTAGATACATAATGACCTACTTTTCCATAGTTAAAGCATTTGAAAGGTAACTTACATTTGTACTTTCCAGATCCTCTCTTCAATCTTCTAATATAATTTTCTTCTTTTTCATCAGATCCATAACTCAAGTCTTCTTCATATTCTTTGATCTTCTTACCAGTTTTGAAGGTTTCCTCCTTTGAGGTAGATATGCCTTTTGAGGTTCTCATTTCATAGGATATTGATGTTCAATGAAATTGATCCAATGTTAATGTGTTAAGATCTTTCATCTCCTTACTGGATGATACTTTGGCATTGAATATGGTATGAAGGGATATCAATACCTTTTGAAATACAAAGGAATCACCCATAGGTTTTTGGGTAGTTGGCTTGGTTTGAATGGTTAGAGGCATCCAGTATGTTGCCATTGATGTCAACCAAGCTAGCATTGGTGCCAACTAATATAGAATTGATGAGAATGGTATGTCTATTGGCATTATGACACAGGTTTGGCTCTATGACATAGGTGTTGTCCTTGATGGCAACTCACTCAAATGGCAGATCACAGTTCAGGCTCTCAGAATGAAATAAAATGAGGTATACGCAGGTTCCTCTTAACAATGTCGCGTATACATGCGGGATTACCGATCAAAAGGTGCATATACATATGCACACACTTTCATGCAAAGAAAAGCACGTACATGTGGGAAAATGTATTTTCGGTCCATGATATTTAGTCCGTTATATTTGAACCTATGGTTTTGGACCTTGGTATTGCATCCAAAGTGTTGAACCCAGGTATTGGGTCCCTCGTACTAGTTCTAAATGGCTTTTGACCATGGTATTGAGTAAGGCCTAAGACTATAAAAGGGGAAGGAGATCTTTAGGCAAAGGCATTGACGAAAGTATTGAATATCTTATGAAGGGAAAGATCTAGAATTGGGTGATGGTGCATTGCTTGATCTGAAGCAAGGAGGAACCCGAGCACTAAAATATGGATAAGTTCTATTGGTGGGTCAAGATCTTAAGGATTGAATAGTAGTATCATTGTGTGATTTTTGATCTGTTATAATTGGTGCATGATTAGATCTATAAATCTGATAATCTGGGTATAACTGATGTCTAAATAAGTGAAAAGGGTAAATTATCTTTTATATATCGGTACGCAGGTTCGTCACATCAGAGGCGCATATACACGCTGGTTCAATAAGTGAAAACATCGTATACGCAGGTTGGCCTTAATACAGAAGTGTATGCACGCAGGTTCTACATATTGAAGTAGCGTGCGTCTCATAAAATATATTTTAGCTACTTCTGTTTATTGCTGCAGTGTTCCGAGTTCAGAATTGGTGTCTAGTTACTGTTACTATTTTTTGGTTACAACATTCTGAGAAGTGATTGGTTGATTCAGTATTGGTTTGTACAAAGGAGATTGGTTGATGCAGATATACTTGATGTTTGATTGATGTTATTCATGGATCCAGTCTAAAAATTTACGAAACGTGGTCCCTGGAAGAAAAGAGAAGGTTGTAGCCTTCTATAGGTCAACACCTATGTACTAGTACCTCAACTAGTACAAGAGCTAAGGGGGTTGTAGCTCCCTTCTAGGAGAAGCTGGAGAACAAGAGAAGGTTGTAGCCTTCTACAGGTAGAAGCCTGTGTACTGGTATAAGACTGCACCAGTACAGAAATATTGTAAAAAGAAGTTTCTTATTAAAGGAAGATAGAGACGAATTGCAGCAGGTGGGTTTCACCCACATTGGGTTTCCACCTTACATCATGGTGTTCATGTGTATTGATTATGTGTGATGATATATTATGTTTTACTACTTCTATTTATTATTCATACGGTTAATAATGTTCTGATGCACTCATTAAGGATCAACTAACTGAATCGTAAGTTTACTAGATATACGCTTATTGCATTACACACAGTTGTGTATACACGCGGTTTTCCTTAACTGAAGTAGCGTATATGAATCTTAATATGGAAATGAAAAAGCTATATTGATTTGATAATACTGATTCACCGCCCCCCCACGCGCCCCGCCCCACCCACCCCCCTTCTCAGTATTATTTCCAACAATGTCAAACTCATGGGGAGTCCCATGTTTACTGCAGCCCTTAGTAGAGAATCATCATAGTAGCAGGATGTGATAAGAAGCTAAAATCTTATAATTATGATGGTTTGTTGGCCCATGATTTGAAGGAATTTCTACATTATGATTTTAGCTCATATGATCATGGAGATGTCATAGTTGGATAGTGCTCATAAAGATCTTTCTAATGGTATATTGAAGTATGCAAATGGTGTAACAACCCTGGTGAAAATTGCATGTAATAAAAGATAATAAAGGAAAAATAATAACCACAGTTATGGGAAACTTATTCCAAGCTGAATGTTGGGAAAAATATCCTAGTGTGGGTGTCCATTTCGGTTATTATGGCTAAGGAAATTGGAAAAGGCAATGACAAAGGATTTGGAAAGGAAAAATGGCATTTTTGGAGATTTATTTATGAAAATAATGGAAATTAGGAGAAAAGGAAGGTGAAAGGTCATAGGTTTCATGTGAGGTGGAAAATGAAGGAAAAATAATGGAAAATGAATAAAATAGAGGCCACATTAATAAAATGGCTTCTGAGGATCAGTTCATGGCTTCTGGTCAGTTCAGTTTTGGAGTTCTCTCTCTATTCTCTCTCTCTCTCTCTCTCACTCTTAGACACTTCGAGTTTTCTTGGAGCACTTCATCATTGGATCAAGAATGGAAAAGAAGGAAAAGAGGAAGAAAAATATCAAGAAAGATAGTGCATTACCAAGCAACTACAATGGGTTTACTTGCAGGTATTGATTTGCATATGTGATTTCCTTGATAGATTTGGCATGCATGGTTATGCATGTGTGTTCTTAGTTCTCTTGCCATCATGGGTATGGGTTTTCCTAGGTGTGACGGTGTTCTTCATCATTGCATTTCCATTTCCTGATAGCCATGGTGTGATGGGGTTCTCATGTTTTGGTTGAGGTGGATTTTTGGATGGATTTGAAGTTGAGTGAGGTGGAACTATGAATGAACACATGGCCTAGTGATCCCTGAACTAGATTGTGGATTACGGTAAAGCCACTGGCCTAGTGACCCCTGAAATGGATTGTGGTTTATGGTAAAACCAACTATTGTGTGCCTTGGTGGGCCTAGGAATCCTCAACCAGTAAATGGTGGGATATGCAATAAATCCTAGAGGTGGTTGCCCTTGATTGTGCCTAGGAATCCTTGCCAATGAATAGCAGGATATACAGTAAAGCATGCACGGTGGTGTCTCGATTATGGCCTAGTGATCCCTAAATCAGACTATGGATTGTGATGAATCCTAGTGAATAGGAAACAAGAGAACTCCTCACAGGGTAGGTGGATAAATCCAGTGGCACCCATGCTTGTTTATGGACTAGTGATCTGGTGAGGATTGCGGTAAATCCTAATTCTATATATGAGGGTGAGGTGGTTTACCCTTGAGAATCCCTAGTTGGTTTTTTTGGTTTGACTCCCACATGCACACTTGGAATATGGCATGGGGGTGATTGGCGAAAGAGAGATTTGTCTTAGCTAATCTATGGTTGGGTGGAACATGGTAGTCCCATACCATGTTGGATTTTTCATTCATTAATAAGACTTCCTTTCCTTGGTATTTTATGTATAAAACTATTGGATTATATGTGGCATTTATGGCTATTATATCCTTAGTATTTATGTTGTCTATATGTTAGTTATGAATATGTTTTATGACAGTGAAAATGTATGGTTCTCATCATGTTTTTATTTGTAAATGATTGAGCAATGAATCTATGACCTAATGGATGATAATGTAACTAATGTGATGAGGCATCAATGATTCTTAGCGATTCTCAGACCTATGCTTAGATATGTTATTATGACCTATTGAATGCATATTTATGACATGTTTGATGGAATTTCTGTCATTGCTAGTAGGGGTCCAGTCAAGTCTTTGTTCAAGAATTTGCATTAGCATCATTGTCTCTATGTTTCTTTTCATTTCTGTAAATTCCATGATTTATTGTGCAGTGACTTGGTTCTAGCCCTAGAATTTAGCTTTAAATCTCACATTCGATGGCATAAAGCTGACAGAAAAAGTCTATATCCGCACTCAGGCAGGCTCATGGGAGCAACTAGGACCCTCATTCACTTGGAGGGCTTGGCAACGGAATGACTGAGGCTCTAGGTGATTGAACTGCTGAGTTTCCTCATGGGTTGGTGACTTGGAAAGGTGGGGTAGCTCCTGGAGGTTTTGTAGGATGTGTGGATGGCTAATTTGGTTTTGTTTTTTCAGTTCCACTTCCTTAAGGTGACCTAGGAGGTTGAATCAGATCATAGTAGCCTCTCATCACATGTTTACTCCAGTTGGTTGGTTACTTGGGTAGATGTGGGAGAAGGGTGTTACGTAGTAGTATCAGAGCATGGTTCACCCCTTGGACTAGATGGGTGGTGTGTTGGTCATGCATTCATGTTAGTTGCATATGTGTTGTCTTGTTTGTGGTATATGAGCTGGTTGTGTATGCATGGTGTTGGTTATGGTTGCAATGGTGTTTCCATGTGAAAAGTTAATGGTGTTATTGTTGGATATGTTTATCATGAGTTTATGTCGGTTATGCACTAGATTGCATGTCATTGTTTTTATGTAATGTGTATGTGCGTGTCATACATATTTTGTTATGCATACATTGATATCATTATAGTTTCCATGCACGAGGTCATGATGTGTGGTGGGTATGGTCATACTGTGATGACCAGATAATGGTTGAGATGATGATTAAATGTTGATATGATTATGTTTATTATGTATTGTGCTAATCTGTTCGGTCTTGCAGATGAGATATCCTCCCCAAGTTATACTAAGATACGTTGGTTTGTTTATGATTTGGTTTAGCTGACATAGTGTGCCTTGCAGGAAGAGATCAAGATGACTATCAAAATGGTACTACAAATATTCTCCCTACAAACCAGATGAACAGTATGGTGTTGGGAACTTTTCTGACTTAACAGACACATTAAGGAGTTTGAAGGAAGAGATAAGGAGTTGTAAAGCAGATAATTACAAAATCATGCAAGCATAGGAGACACACGTAGAAGTCATTGCAATAATTCTTTAGAGTTTATCAAAATTGTAGAGACAAGCACCACTCCAGATCAGCTATGGATAGGAGGATGGGACTAATGGGGCATATGGTGGTAGGTCTCATGGTGGTCACAAGTCAAATAGATATGACACAATAAGAGATGGTAGATTCTCGAATACTGCAGATATGAGAGGTGATGGACACAGGTACTATTCTAGTTTTGGTTCTGGCGAGCACTATGATCATTGTTGTTATCACCCTTACAGTAGGAGCGATATTGGTTACTTATCATATGAGTTTAAGAAAACAATGCCATCTAATTTTGATAGAGAGTTGAAGAAGCCTAAGGATGCAAAGGCTTGGTTACTTGGCATGAATAAGTTCTTTGAATTGCATGATTATATAGAGAATATGAAGGGCATAATAGTTATCTTCAGCCTCAAAGGGAAAGCGAATATCTGGTGGGAAGATGTAAAACACGTCAGAAACATGAGGACGGAGGAGTTGAGTTGGCATGAATTCAAAGGAATCTTTCGAAATAAGTACTTTTTGGAAAGGTACTATGACAACAAATCCAATGAATTATATGAGATAAAAATCGGATCGATGATAGATGAGTAGTATACAAGCAAATTCTTGGAGCTATTTAGGTATGTACCCTATCTTAAAGATGAAAAGGCTAAATTTCATAGATTTTTCAGTGGATTTCATTATCATTTTTTGACCAGATTGAGTATGATGAGCCTGTTGGAAATAATACTGAGAGGGGGGTGAATTAGTATTATCATATCAATAATTTAATTTCCCAAACATATTTCTATATGCTACTTCAACTAAGTGAACTAGTGTGTATATGCGACTGTACTTAAAGAAACTAGCATATATACAGAGAACTTTTGATTTAGGCAGTTTATCATGTATTGAACTTTAACCAGTATATTAGAGATTTATTAGATAGTGCAATAAAAGTAGAATAAAGCATCACACATAAGCAACACACATGAACACCAAGATATAAGGTGGAAACCCAATGTGGGTAAAAAACACATGTTGCTTTCATCTCTGTCTTCTTTTAATAATAATAAAATTTGTTTACAATCTTGTATTGGTGCAAACTTATACCAGTACGCAGGCACCCACCTGCAGAAGGCTGTAACCATCTCTCATTCTCCAGCTTCTACTGGAAGGGAACTACAACCCCCTATCTCTTGTACTAGTTGATATTTTTACTAGTACGTAGGTGCCAACCTACAGAGGGCTACGACCTTATTTCTTCCTTCAGGGACCACGTTTCATAAATTTTCAAACTGGATACTCCTGGAACACAACACCATAATCTGAATGCCACGTTTCAACCAATTTTCATAATGGACCCATTAACAATATTGAAGCTCAAAATCAATCACCACTGCAATACAACTATCAAATACATCTGCATCAACCAATCACTGAAACTCAAACATCACACCTGAATCAATCAATCACTTTGACAACCTATCATCACTGTAGAAAATCATAATCAATCAATCTGATCATTCAAAATATTGTCACCAGAATACAATCACCAGAACCCACAATAGAACCCAGAACTCTGCAACAGCAAATAGAAACAACTGAAATATAATTCATAAGGTATACGCTACTTCCCTGTGTTGAACCTGCGTGTATAAGTGCTTTTATCAAAGGAAACCAGCATACACATTTGTAAATATCAATTCAAAATTTTGCAGCTATTCCAGACTTTAGTTATACCCAAATCTTAACATTTACAAAATAACACATGCATCAGTATTCAGATCTAGACTATACATGATCAAACCATATAATGAGAATTACTTTCAAGCCTTAAGATCCCGATCCATCATTATATCTTATACCTCATTAACTGCTAAGGTTCATCCTTAGTTCAGATCAAGCAACGCATCATAAGCCAAAAACCTACTAGATCTCACACTTCATCAGATATTCGATACTTGCACATCTGGCCTAATGATCTTCTCCTTCTTTTATAGTTTTAGGTCTTTCTCAATACCATGGACCAAAACCACTTAGGACCAATACCTTGGACCAAATACCTAGGGTCAATACCTCAGACTAGATACCTTGGACCAATACCATGGATCAAAATACCATGGATCAAATACCTCGGACCAAAAACTTAGTTTTCCAAGATATACACGATTTTCCTTTTGTGCAAGTGCGTGTGTACATATATGCTACTCGTGGTTAGTGAACCTGCATGTATATGCAGCTTGGTCAAGGTGAACCTGTGTATACCTCTCTTTCTTCATTCTTTGTAGTCTGATCTACACTTCTTTGTTGTTAACCTGTTGTATTGTGATCTTTCATCTGAGTGAGTTGCCATCAAGGACAACACCTGTGTTAGTCGGAATGCCAAAAACCTCCCCCTTTGGACATGATGGCAATAACAACACCAAGTCACTCTCCCCCTTTGACATCAAGGGAAAATGGTCCTGTTCCCCCTGAGTACATTTTGCATTCTCTGATACGCTAAATTGTACTGATTGAGCTCCCATGATTGAGTCCATGCTCCCCCTAAGCACAAGAAAAGTCTGCAAAAAGATTTTCTAAAAGAATAACATGACTTTATAACTCAATGATGTGAGGATGACCTTCCTATCACCAATGACTCATACATACATCCATCTCCCAACCAAGCGGGGATATACCAAATTTGACTCATCCACCCAACCAAGTGGGGATATACCAATTGTTTATATATGAAAAAAGCAAGAAATATTACATCATCCATCCCATGTAAAGTGGGGATATAAATTACATCATTTGTCCAAGAGGACCCATTCAAATGTATGAGAAGACATACCACACCCTAGACTTTTACATGACTTGAGCAACAAATGGTATAAATATCTAAAGCCATAGCTGGACTCAGCAACCATAATTCCAACAATGTTGAATGTACATGAAGGCTAATGCTCCCCCTAAATTGGTGCTACCTATGCATTGTTAACAGGTCAAAGATCAAGACATCTTTGTTAGTCAGATAAAGTTAATGAACAAAGCATATTAATCATCAATATTAGTCAGAGCACCCATATCGGAGCCTACCCCACTGTTTTTCTTGTCTGAAAAACATATATGCTTCTTGACCCACAAAAATCTGTGTGTACGCGACTACACTTCAGGAAACATGTGTATGATCACCTTTCTCTGAAAAGTTTGATTTAACAATAGGATGATGCAGCAACTACTCCCATCTTTTGTCTGAGATATTCAAATGTCTCTCTAGGTAGTGGTTTAGTGAATATATCAACAACTTATTCTTTGGAGGGAACATATTCTAATTTGATCTTTTGTTTAAGCACTTGTTCATGTAGAAAATTGTATTTGATGGGTATGTGCTTGGTCTTGGAGTGCATGACTGGATTCTTTGAAATACTGATGGCATTTGTATTATCACATAGAATGGAGATTGGAATACATGTTATCTGAATGTCTTGAAAAGTTTGCATCATCCAAAGTAGTTGTGTGCAGCAAGATGCAACAGCCACATATTCTGCTTCAGCTGTAGATAACACAATTGAACTTTGTTTCTTGCTGAACCAAGACACTAACCTGGAACCCATATAGAATGTACCACCACTAGTGCTTTTTCTGTCATCAACAGTTCCTGCCCAGTCTGCATCTGTATATGCATGAAGAGTAAGATATGTATCTATAGGATACCATAAACCAAAGTTTTGTGTTCCTTGAAGATATTTGAAAATCCTTTTGATTGCCTGAAGGTGTGATTCCTTTGGATTTGCTTGGAATCTTCCAACAATTCCTACTGATGTCAGGTCGGGTACCTATTAGATAAAGCAGACTGCCAATCATGGATCAATAAGCTGGTTGATGTATTGTTGTTGATTCATCATTTGAGCTGAGACTGCATTCTGTTACCATTGGGATACATACCAGTTTAGAATCTTCCATTCTGTACTTTTTCAATATTTGTTTGAGATATTTGGTTTGTGAAAGAAAAATACCATCTTCAATTTGTTGAACTTGTAGACGAAGAAAATAGGTAAGTTCACCAAGCAAGGACATTTCAAATTCTTGCTGCATTACTGAGGAAAAATTCTGACTCATGGATTCTTCATTGCTACCAAAAATGATATCATCAACATAAATAATAATATTTAGCAATTTACCAATTTCAATCTTTGTATATAGATTATTATCTGCTGAACCTTTTGTAAAGCCTTGTTGGTGTAGATATTTGTCAAGACGGTAATACCAGGCCCTTGGAGCTTGTTTCAGACCATAGAGGGCCTTTTTGAGTCTGCATACAAGTTTTGCATCATTTCCAAGAATTAATGCTTTTGGCTGTTCAATATAAACTTCTTCTTCTAAATCTCCATTCAAGAAGGTTGATTTTACATCCATTTGATATACTTTGAATTTATGAAAGCTAGAAAGAGCAAGAAACATCCTTATGGCTTCAAGTCTGGCTACAGGTGAAAAAGTTTCTTCAAAATCTATACCTTCTTATTGAGCATACCCTTTACAAACAAGTCTGACCTTGTTTCTAATGATTTCTCCATTTTCATTCAGCTTCTTTTTGAATATCCATTTCGTTCCTATAATATTTTTATCATGAGGTCTAGGAAATAATTCCCAAGTATCATTCTTTTTAATTTTCTCAAGTTCTTCATCCATGGCCTTGACCCAACATTCATCTTTGCATGCTTCATTCACATTTTGAGGTTCGGTGGAGGATAGTAATGCTAGATAGCTTGAGGTCCCCGTAATAGTTCTTCGTGTCTGTACACCTGCCTCTTTTTCCCCAAAAATTTGAGTTTCTGAATTATTTTTCTTAACATACCTGGACAGAGTCTTTTCTTCTACCATTATCTCTTCTTCTGGTGCTTCATTTGTTTCTTCTTCAATATCATTTTGATTTGATGTGGGAAAATTGTCCCCATCTTCTTCATTGTCATAATCTTCTATTTTTATCTGTTTCGGATTTTTGCATGCTTCATCAACAACAACATCAATGCTTTCAACAATTTGTCTAATTATTTTATTATAACATTTATATCCTTTACTTCTGGAAGAATAAACAAGAAGAATACCTTCATCTACTCCGGGTTCAAACTTACCAAGTTTTTCATCAATCCTTTTGATATAACATTTTCTTCCAAAAACCTTAAAGTATTTACAGTAGGAGTCTTACCATACCAAAGTTCATGTGGAGTTTGAGTGATATTTACCCGAACATTTGCTTGGTTGAGAATAGTTATGGCAGCGAATGTAGCTTCACCCCAGAAGGTTGTAGGAGTTCAAGATTCATCTAGCATAGCTCGAGCCATTTTTTGAGCAATTCTGTTCATTCTTTCTACCACTTCATTTTGCTGAGGAGTCCTTGCGGTGGAGAATTTCCTTTTTATTCCATGTTGTTCACAAAAATCAAAGAATTCGTCCAAGGTAAATTCCCCTCCTTGATTAGATCTGAGGCATTTGATTTTTTGATTTGATTCATTTTCAACCAAAGCTTTGAAGGCTTGGAACTTTTCAAATGCTTCATATTTATGCTTTAGTATACCTATCCAACACATTCTAGAAAAATCATCAATGAAAAATATAAATTATTCTTCTCCACAAGGTGACTTTTTCTTTGATGGTCCACATAAATCAATGAAGTGAGCTCTGGTTTGCTTACCTAATTGCCATGGTCTGCATATTTTATTTTTAGGGATGCTAATAGTTGGAATATCACAAATAGCCTTGAATCTGCATGCTTTTCTTATTTGAGAAAAGCTTAGATGTCCCAATCTTCTATGCCACAGCTAGTTTTCATCACTTTTTCTTAGATAACACTATTGTTGTCCTCCCTTGAGTATGTATAAGCTGTTTGGAGTTCTTGTACATTTGATCATAGTCTCCTCTGTATCAAGTTCATGAGCAACACATCCTTTTGATTGAAACATCATTTCATTTCCTTGATCACACATTTGACTGACACTCAACAGGTTATGCTTTAAACCGTCTACATACATAACATTTCCAACTTTAACCTTTTCTTTCAAGAAAACAGTTCCTTTACCTTTTATGACAGTAGGAGTGTCATTTCCAAATGAAACATTATTTTCCTTTTCTAAGGCATTATATGAGTGAAGTTTTTCTTTTTCACTTGTCATGTGTTTTGAGCATCCACTGTCGATGTACCACTCATTTTCTTGTCCTTCTGCATACAAGGCTATACCACGACTTTCTATTTGACATTATTTCCTTCTCCATATCTTGAGATTTAATGGAGTTTTCTCCGTTTGAGATGATTTCTGGAATTTTCTCCTGCATTCAGATTCTTCATGACCAAAGTTGTTACAAATTGAGAATTCTAGTTCATTTTCAAGAAGAGAAAATTTATTATAGGAAATTTTCTTGACCCCTGTTACATTCCTTTGATTTTGTGCTTCTCTAGTCATGATGATTTTGTAATCAACACATTGGGCAACTTTGTGTCGAAAATTATGACATGAAAAATATTGCACATTAAAGAAGTTCCTGCAACTATCGAATCTATTGACCTGGTGATTGTAGTTTCTATTGATATTAATATTTGGAGAAAATTGAGTATGATTTACCTGAGATTGATTGTGGCTTCTATTCATCCTTGGAATAAATTGAGTCTGATTTACCTGGTGATCTACTTTATTCCTTTGCTAACAATTGTCATATTGTTCACTGGTCTTTGCTGCATCAAGATAGCTTTTAGTGGAGGTTGGCAGCTTCTGTGATTTAGATGCTTCTTTAGTATATCCAAGACGTATCTTTATCAGAGGAGAACATTGTACTTTGATAATTTCATCTAAGGTTTCTGACCCTTTAGCAAATCTAAGATTGAAATATTTCATTTTCTCAAGATCCTTTCTTATACCCACGATTTCACATCCTAGTTTTTCATTGTGTTTTTCCTTTTCAGCAAGTTGGTATGTCAAGGTATCTTAATCATATTCTTTTCATCTAAGCAGAGTTTGAGTTTATAAATTTCTTCATGAAGTTCGTCTTCTTCTAAAGCATCCAAAAAATTATCGTCGTCATAAGCCATTAGAAGTCTAGAGTCATTATTATTTTCATCTTCATCACTATTTGATAAACCATCGCTATCTTCACGAGTATACTAACTTCTTTTATTTACAACTTGTTTTCTATTCCATTTTGCATATTCCTTCCCTTTTTCATATTTATATTTATGAGGACATTTGGAAAGATAATAACTGACTCTGCCACAAACAAAGCATTTGAAGGGTATCTTACCTCTAAATCTTCTGGAACCCCGTTGAAGCTTCTTGACAAAGTTTACCTCATCTTCTTCTTCTAAAATATGTCCAGATTAATTGTGCTCTTCCTTTCCTTTTGCTGAAGCTTTAAATGCAGCTTCTCTCATATCTGATGGACCTCCTTTTCTCATCTCAAAGGCAATGAAGATTCCGTGAAGCTATGTCATAGTGATAGTCTACAGATCCTATTTTTCTTCTATGGCAAACACTTTTGATTCAAATTTAGGAGACAAGGATCTCAAAAAATTTCTCAACTAAGGTGAATTCCTTTATATCTTCACCCAGATTATTCATACAATTAACAACCTCATCTATATGTAGGAAGTAACTAGCTATACTTTTATCATTGTGCATCTTAAGAGTTTCATACTAAATTCTGAGAGTTTGAATTTTAGCATGTTTTACCTGAGAGTCTCCTTCGTAGCTCAGAATGATTTTGTCCCATATTTCTTTGGCTGATTTGAGTTGCATGACTTTGACAAAATTTGATTATGACAGACTTCCCAATAAGGTATTGACAGCTTTGGCATTGGTTTCATATTGCTTCTTACGTGTCGTATCTGTAGGAATTGCTATTGGAAATGTATATCCTCCTTCCACAATTTCCCAGACATCCGTTCCAAGTGATTATAGATATGTTGTGGTTCTTATTTTCCAATAAACAAAGTTTCTCCCATCAAATATTGGTGGTCTGATGAATCCCATGCTTTCTTGATTACTCATGATGATGGATCTCCCTTCAAGTGATCAAGCTTCTTCTGAAGTACCTACTCTGATACCAATTGTTGTAAATAATACTGAGAGGGGGGTGAATCAGTATTATCATATCAATAATTTAATTTCCCAAAGATATTTATATATGCTACTTCAGCTAAGTGAACTAGCGTGTATACGTGACTGTACTTAAAGCAACCAGTGTATATGCAGAGAACTTTTGATTTAGGTAGTTTATCATGTATTGAACTTTAACTAGTATATCAGAGATTTATTAGACAAAAGCAGAATAAAGCATCACACATAAGCATCACACATAAGCAACACACATGAACACCAAGAGATAAGGTGGAAACCCAACGTGGGTAGAAACCACCTACTGTTGTCGTCTCTGTCTTCATTTAATAATAAGAAAATCTATTTACAATCTTGTACTAGTGCAGACTTATACCAGTAAGCAAGCACCCACTTGTAGAAGGCTGCAACCTTATCTCATTCTCCAGCTTCTACTAGAAGGGAACTACAACCCCCTAACTCTTGTACTAGCCGATATGTTTACTAGTACGTAGGTGCCGACCTACAGAAGGCTACAACCTTATTTCTTCCTTCAGGGACTACGTTTCATAAATTTTCAGACTGGATACTCCTGGAACACAACACTATAATCTAAAGGCCACGTTTCATCCAATTTTCATATAGGACCCATCAACAATATTGAAGCTCAAAATCAATCACCACTGAAATACAACTATCAAATACATCTGCATCAACCAATCACTGAAACTCAAACATCACACCTGAATCAATCAATCACTTTGAAAACCCATCATCACTATAGCAAATCATAATCAATCAATTTGATCATTCAGAATACTGTCACCAGAATAAAGTCACCGAAATACAGTCACCAGAGCCCATAGCAGAACCTAGAACTCTACAACAACAAAGAGAAACAACTAAAATATACTTCATAAGGTATACGCTACTTCCCTGTCTCGAACCTGTGCATATACACGCTTTTATCAAAGCCAACAAATGTACACATCTATAAATATTAATTCATAATTTTGCAGGTATTCCAGACTTCATTTATACCTAGATCATAACATTTACAGAATAATACATGCGCCAGTATTCAGATCTAGACTATACATGATCAAACCATATGATGACAATTCATTTCAAGCCTTAAGATACCGATCCATCATTAGATATTTTCCCTCATCAACCACTAAGGTTCATCCTTGGTTTATATCAATCAACACACCATAAACCAATAACCTGCATACTAGATCTCACACTTCATCAGATATTTGATACTTGCACATCTGGCCTAATGATCTTCTCCTCCTTTTATAGCTTTAGGCCTTTCTCAACACCATGGACCAAAACCACTTAGGACCAATACCTTGGACCACATACCTAGGGTCAATACCTCAGACCAAATACCTTGGACCAATACCATGGATCAAAATACCATGGACCCAATACCTCGGACCAAAAACTTAGTTTTCCAAGATATACGTGTTTTTCCTTTTGTGTAAGTGTGTGTGTACGTATACGCTACTTATGGTCAGTGAACCTGCATGTATAAATAGCTTGGTCAACGTGAACCTGTATATACCCCTCTTTCTTCATTCTTTGTAGTCTAATTTGTACTTCTTTGTTGTTAACCTACTATACTATGATTTTTCATCTGAGTGAGTTGCTATCAAGGACAACACCTGTGTGAATCATAATGCCAGCAGAGCCTCGGTCATTTGAGGAAGTTATTGGGAAATCAAAGCATTGCTATGAAAATCCAAAGCATAAGAAAAAATCTCAGCAAGGATGGAAAGGGAAAGATATAAGTAAAGGTTAAGGGTAGCTGAAAAGAATAAGACCTCAGAATGCAAAAAATAAAGAGAATGTTGCACTACATAAGAGGTTCAGTGCAACTAGAAAGGGACATGGAAAACAACAACAGAATAGAGGTGATGGTACAAGATAGTTGGAGTGTTGGACATGTGGTAAGGAGCATCTTAAGAGGGAGTTTTCATAGAATCAGGGTGGTATGCATCAAATCTATAGTGCACAGGAGGCGCAAAATGTTGGGGATTTTGGGTAGATCATTCCTCGTATCTATGCAATGTTGGATAATAGGTAGGCATATCATCAGACATCTATCATTGAGATGGATGGTAAGCTTTGTGATCAAGTTGTTTCTATTTTGATTGACCCTGGATCTAATTATGGTTATGTTAACCCTGACTTGGTGGATAAGTGTGGTTTGAATAAAGAAGTGCATGCAGAATCTTAGCTAGTGCACTTGGCTACACGTACAAAGAAGAGAGTTCATCACAGGGTAAGAGCTTGTGCATTTGAGTTGAGTGGTATGCCTGATTCAACACATTTGAACTTATTACCGTTGGGGTCATATAATAAACTTTTGGGTATGGACTAGCTACATCTTCATATGACCAAAGTAGACTGTTATGAAAATTCCATTGAGTGCTTGGATGATAATGGGGACTAGAGAATCTTGGAGGGTAAGAAGAAAGCAACATCAATTAGGATGGTGACATCTATGCACACAAAACAAAGTCACAGAAAAGGGTGTGTGTTATTTGCAAAACACATTTCTAGTGATAAAGGTAAGGAGGATGACGATGCAAAGATATTGAGCAGGTACCTAATCTTACAATAGTTTCAGGATGTGTTTCTAGTAGAGATCTGAGAGTTTCCGACTCAAAAATAAGTATACTTCTCCATTGAGTTGGTATCTGGGGAAACACCATCATCAAAGGCACCATACCAGATGAGCACTCTAGAGTTAGTAGAATTGAAGTTGCAATTGAAGGAAATTCTTGACGAGGGATACATTAGGCCAAGTGTATCACCATGGGGTGCGCCTGTCTTGTTTGTGAAGAAGAAATATGGTACTCTCATGTTATTCATTGATTACAAGCAATTGAACAAGGTGACCATCAAGAAAAAGTACCCATTTCCGAGGGTTGATGACTTATTTAATTAGTAAAGGGAAAAACAATGTTCTCAAATATTGATTTGGATCTAGATATCATCATGTACACATCAAAGAAGAGGACATTTACAAGACAACTTTCTGAACCAGGTATCGGCATTATGAGTTTTTTGTAGTTAAATGTAGTTTGATTAATGCTCCAACTACTTTTATGTGCTTGATGAATAATGTGTTGCTTCCTTATCTGGAAAAGTTTCTTATTGTATTCATTGCTACATTTTTATATATTATAAGAATGAGGAAGAGCATTTCGAGCATTTAGCATCAGTGTTGAGACTATTGAGAGAGAATTAGTTGTATGCAAAGCTCATTAAATGCAATTTCTTTCAGAAAGAAGTACATTAGTTGGGGCATGCGGTCTCCACGAAAGACATAGAAATAGATCCAAAGAAGATAAGAGCTATCATGGAGTGGGAAGCTCCTATAAATGTGGATGAGGTAAGATCATTCATGGGGCTAGTAGGATATTATTGGAGGTTCAATTAGAACTTATCTTTGATTGCATATCATAGTACTTCATTGCAGAGGAAACGTAAGAAATTTGAATGGACAGAGGAATGTGCAACAAGTTTTGAGCAATTAAAGAAGTTGTTGACAAACACTCCAGTGTTAAACATTGTAAACCTAGGCAAAGAGTTCTTAGTGTGTACAAATGTTTGCAAGGGAGGACTTGGTGGGTCCTTATGAAGGAGGGACATGCAGTATGTTATGAGTCATGGAAACTAAATGAACATTCAGAACTATCTGACAAATTATCTGGAGTTGGCAGTGATCATTCATGCGTTAAAGACGTTGAAGCACTATCTTCTTGGTAGGAGTTTTGTATTGATGAGTGATCATAGAGGGTTAAGATACTTGTTTTACCAGCCAAATCTGAATGTCGGCCAAGCTAGAGGTTGCCCATGATCAGTGAGTTTTACTTTGAGATGAGGTATATCAAGGGTAAAGAGAACAGGGTTGAAAATTCTCTTAGCATACGGATACATGTAAATCACATTGCAACTATGATTTTGATCTAGGTGGATATTGGTTCCCACCCACCTATTCCACTTGGACCTCCACCATTGTTTCTTTCAGTTGTTTAGTTTCCTTATTTGTAGCACAATTTACTATTTTTGGTAGTTTTTCAGGGCCTGAACATCCGGAGCCATTTTGAGGCCCTAAATGACATTTTTTGGAAAGCTTGGAGCAACATGGGATAATGAACCAATGTTTCTCACTCAAAAGATATAGTCCTCGATAGATATTTCTAACAAGGTATTGTGCATGTCAAATGGAGATCGTATGCCAAAGTTATGACCCTGGGAAGTTGATGTACCAATTTACCCAAATGGGGCCCATAGTTTGGCGCTTCATCTCCTAGGGTTAGGTTTTGGGATGTTTATGGTTTTCCATTGTTTCTAACGATAAATAGGCCTTCGAACCTCATTGTAACACAATTCATAGTCATGTAGCTGTCACATCTCTTCTCATAGATAAGCTACCATCGCCTTAGCTGGTTTATTTCCATTTCTATTCGTAAGCAATTTCAGTATTTTACATTAATGAAATGAAGTATTATTTCTCCTGCATATCTGTATTTATGGTTATATCTGTAATTTGTTGTGTTCCTATTTAAATATGGATCAGTGGTATCAAAGCGGTCTTATCTTTCTTTGTTTTTCTTTGCATGTCCCCAACGAGGTCGAGATATAAGGAGTTAGGGCTTGAACTAGTCGAACCTTTGCAAGACCAGCCTCGAAAATCTCGATGGCCTCCCATGGTGGATGAAAAGAAAGATGAGGAGGTAGCAGATCCTATCAAAATCTTGCTCAAAGAAGCCCTCGAGCGATAAAGGAATGCGATGATGGAAAACTTTTCCCAGATCCTTCAGCGACTACCCAGGGGTGATGCATCTGCTTCCAACAGCTACTATGGAAACGCTACACCCTTTAAGGTTCAAGTTAACTTTGAAATCCCCATATTCGAGGGTCACATAGACGCAGATGCCGTAGATAAATGATTAAATCTACGAGAAGGTTATTTTTCTATTCGTGATTTTTCCAACTAGGAAAATATCACTTTTTCACTTCTCAAAGCAGCCCCCCAAGTCAAGGACTAGTGGGAAACCTACTCCGAGTAGAAGGACGAAAGTACGGGCTCACTAATTTTAGCCGCACCCACATGGAATTCATTGTGGGATGCCATCAAGGAGTAGTACTACACTGTCAGGAGCTATAAGGACAAACACATAAAGTGGACCACGCTACGGCAGGGAAGGGACCAAGATGTGTCGTAGTTCACAAATATTTTTCATACCCTTCGTACAAAGTTGGGTATCAAGGATTCTGAGTGGCATTTGGTACTCAAATACTGCGACTACCTACATAGGTACATCTAGGATGACATGGAGTTCTTATACATCACCTCGCTTGGCACGATGTACCGATATGCTGTCAAGATCGAGCAGAAGTTTAAACAAAAGAATCGAGACTTCGGATCTGCGAATCCGAAAAACAAAAGACAAAGCCAAGGTGGGGTGATCCAAGACAAACCATCAAACTTGCAAGAAAATAACAATGCCACCAAGTCAAAGAAGGACACAGGAAGGTGGTGTGAGTTCCATAAGAGCCCCACTCATAACACAAGTGAGTGTCAGACCAAGCAGTCATTGGTGGCCGAGTTGAAGGCTTCAAAATCAGATGCATGTTCTGACCATGAGTCAGAACCTGACAAGGGGAATGACAAAGGGAAGAAAATCATTGATGTGAAGCCCAACACCACTGTTGCCACTGCCAAGGTCCAGAAGAATGAGCTTGAAGATTCAAAGGAGGGGGAGTGTCTTTTCCACTCACAAATGTGGGTGAAGGGTTTGTCGTTGCAATTCATTATCAACAGTGGTAGCCAAAAGAACCTCATTTCAGTATAGGTCGTGAAGCGGCTGGGCCTACTGACCACACCACACCCACAGTCATGCAAAATTAGGTGGCTTCACCAAGGGCGAGATCTCTGAGTCTGCTAGCAGTGTTACCTTCCCTACAGCATCAAGCCCTTCACAGATGAGGTATTGTGTGATGTTGCACCTCTTGATCTTTGTGATGTATTATTAGGCCAACCATACTTGTGGAAGCGACATGTTTTGTATGATTCAAGGCTTCACGCTGTTATTATTTCTTTGGGTAATTCATTATACAAGATATCGGAGGTAGCCCCACCTACTGCCACCTCTTTGATCTCTACTAAAAATGCAGCAAGATCATCTCCCAGACTAGGAAATTAATTTTCTATCTGGTTTGTTCCCAAAGTAAGGGGAAGATAATCACCACATGCATGACCCCTGTGAAGGGTTCCTCCACGCAGCAGCAACAATAGACAGATACAGTCATGAAATAATACAGGAACATCTTCTCCTCACAAACAGGGGTACCATTGCACTATCAAGTTAATCATTCATTCTACTTGACTCCTAGAGCACCTCTACCCAATGGGTCGATATATCGCCACTCCATTCTGGAAAATGCCAAGTACAAGTAGTGACATGATCAACATCAGGTACCACACAAGTTTCAAGTGGGTGACAAAGTCTGGTTGCAGCTATAGAAAGAATGTCTTACAAGAGCCCATCAGAAGCTCGGACCACTCTGATATGGTCCTTACATCATTACGAAGGTTGTGGAACACAATGCTTTGGAGCATAGCACTCCCCCATTCCTTCACTTGCACTGAGTGTTCAATGTGTACCGCCCTCGACCATGCTTTCCACCATTACTGGGCACATCAAAGGTTGCAGAAGAACTCCCCAGGGACCAAGTTCAACAGAAGTTTTCTCATCTCATGGAGGAACTCAATGCAATGGGGACCATTGCTTCCTAAGGGGGGAGGAGTGATCCAGATGGATATTGGTGGCCACCCACCTATTCCACTTGGACCTCCACGATTGTTTCTTTCAGTTTTTCAGTTTCCTTATTTGTAGTGCAATTTACTTTTTTTGGTAGTTTTTCGGGTCCTAAACTTCTAGAGCCGTTTTGAGGCCCTAAATAACAATTTTTTTGGAAAACTAGGAGCAACATGGGTCCATGGATCGATATTCCTCACTCAAAAGTTGTAGTCCTTGGATATGTCTTTGTAACAAGGTATTGTGCACATCAAATGGAGATTGTATGACAAAGTTATGACCCCAAGAAGTTGATGTACCAATTTACCCAAACGGAGCCCATAGTTTGGCACCTCATCTCCTAGGGTTAGGTTTTGGGATTTTTAGGGTTTTTCATTGTTTCTCAACAATAAATAGGCCTTCGAGCCTCATTGTAACACAATTCAAAGGAATGTAGCCGCCACATCTCTTCTCAGAGATAAGCTACCATCGCCCTAGCTAGTTTATTTCCATTTCTGTTTGTAAACATATTTCAGTATTTTCCATTAATGAAATGAAGTATTATTTCTGCTGCATCTCAGTATTTATGGTTATATATGTAATTTGTTTTGTTCCTGTTTAAATCCGAATTAGATTTTTTTATGGGATAGACTTACAGGATAGGATTTTACAGGTATGTCAGTAGGATGACAGGTATAGAGATCTTATACATAGGTTACAATAGAGTATAGGTAAGTGTGGAAATTCCTTGCATGCGCATTATGCTAATGGTTGATTGAATATTCAATCACGGAGAAGTGTGGAAATTCCTTACATGACCACAACGTCTGTGATTTATTGATTACATGGGCACAATGATTGTGGTTTATTGACTATTCTCATGGATAATTGTGGCAATTGCTTGCAAAAGCACAACATTTGTGGCTGATTGACTATTCTCATGAAATTTGTTGATATGTAAGTGTGAAAATCCCCTGCATGAGCACGATTGATTATTTTAGTGAAATGTTATTTTCAGTGTGGGGTTTAGTGAAGAAGACTCTTGAAAATGTTTGGTCTACTTCCCTTTCATTTGAAATGAAATACTTTTCTCTTCTTTCCTTTGAATCACTAATTGGTGAAGAAAACAACAATGGGAAAATTTTATTTTCTAAGAGTGACGTGAATGATTTGGATTAGTGTATAAATTCCTTCCATGAGTTTACAAAGTTTTATGGTTTAAACACTACATTAATTCAAACACCATTTATCTAGTTGTATTAATAAAAAAAA